>JAJOOI010012248.1:0-37438 GCA_029582585.1 Solanum bukasovii
CTCATGAGATCGGTATTTTAATTACATACTATTTAATTTTACCGACATTCGGAAGTCGGTATTATAAAATATTTAATTGAGAAAAAATTCCGACCTCAAGAGGTCGGAATTTTTAATGAATTACAATAAAAACCGACCTCTTGATGTCGGTATTATTTTCTCAATTAATTATAAAAATACCGACCTCATGAGGTCGGTATTTTATATTAATTTATTTTTACTATTTAATTTTACCGACATACGGAGGTCGGTATTATAATTTTTTTTGTTTTTTATTTTACACAAAACCTATTGAGAAAAAATAATTTAATACCGACATCAAGAGGTCAGTTTTTATTGTAATTCATTTTTTCCGAGAAAAATTCCGACCTCCAGAGGTTGGAATTTGGTTTTCCCGCTCTCCGCAAACCGACCGCCGGATGTCGCTTTTAAAAGTAATTAGATGAAATAAAAATACCGACCTCCGGATGTCGCTTTAATTAATAGTAATTAGATGAAATAAAAATACCGACCTCATGAGGTCGGTATTTTAATTGCATACTACCGACAATCGGAAGTCGGTATTATAAAATATTTAATTGAGAAAAAATTCCGACCTCAGGAGGTCGGAATATTTAATGAATTATAATAAAAACCGACCTCTTGATGTCGGTATTATTTTCTCAATTAAATATAAAAAATACCGACCTCATGAGGTCGGTATTTTTATTTTAATTCATTTTTTCCGGGAAAATTCCGACCTCCAGAGGTCAGAATTTGGTTTTTCCGCTTTATTTTGCATAAAAACCGACTACTTGTAAATACCGACCTCCATTTGAGGTCAGAATTTTTTAGGTCGGTATTCACTGTTTTTTTAGTAGTGGTTGGCTACATGGTTTATGGGGGCTGTGAGTTTTTAGAACTCTCCCCCATATCGGTGCTCAATACTACTCCCAAAATATACTAGCTCATTATGTTCTAAAGAAAACATTTGCTCTTCCTCATTTTTGAGATTATTACTCAAAAGATTTCTTTAAAAAGAGATAATACTGAAAATTGTTCATGAACTCTTTGGAAATCGGTGTTTCCTCTCATCTCAAATGTAAATACATTTGCTCTTGTGAGTACTTAGTTCCCATAAATCACTTTAGAGAAAATGAACTCAGCTCTACTCTTCCTCAACTCTGTGCTCAAGTTATTTAAAATAAGTTTTAAAACAATTTGTCAAAGACTTCTTAAAATGACTCGAAGAACTCTCAAGACTTGACTCTTAGCTCTACCTTGCATTTGAATTACGAATTCAAGGGCTATGATCTCATGTTATGGACGATATCTCGATGTTTAGATGTAATTTAGAGAGTAGAGATCAATTAGAAAACATAGGTACGATTCGAGGGAACTTGTACAAAATGAAGGACGAAGGAGTAGGGGACCTGGCGACCCTGGTGCACTGAGTGGCATCAGCCCTTGAACTACATAAGGGAAGTTGGGGTGCACTGAGTGGCGCGGCCCCCCAGGAGTCAAAATACAGACACCACTTTCTGGCCCGGCGCGCCAGCCCCAACCCAGAATTTTCCAGCTAATTTTCTTACTCGTTTTCTAATCCCAATTCGCCTAGAATCGAATTGTTTCTTCCCCAATCACTTAGAATTGAATACTCAACATTAGTATACGTTAATCCACTCGAAACTACCCTCAATATACTCAAAATTATCTCAAGAAATCATCAAACCTCTCCTAATTCAAGAATGGAAATAATACTTCAAGAAACTAATCAAGAACTCAAATTCTTCAACTTCAAGAACGAAGTTTTGCTGAAAATAACATGATTGGCGTGTGGGTGAACGAACTCAACACTATGAGAACTCACATACCTCTTAGGGATCAACCCTTGGCAAAAATCCGCAAGAAACCTCAAGAACTTGACAAAAGCTTGAATCTTCTCCTCTTTTTTTCTCTTATTGAACTCCTCTAAAAACCCTAGCGTATTTTGATTTGTGAAAACTGAACCAAATCAGTTTAGACCCATGAATAGTACCAAAATTCATTTTAATCTGATTGGGCAAGGAAAAGACCAAAATACCCCTCTTAAATCCGGGTAACTTTCCTTAAATGGCAGCTTGACTTCAAACGGGAATATCTCCCTCATATGAGCTCGAAAATTAGCAAACTCGGTGGCCTTGGAAAGGGGAATTTAAAACCTTTCATTTAATATCTTATGGGTCACCTAACTCATCCTGTACTGAAAGTTATGATCGTTTGGAGTTGACCCAAAACTCATAACTTATGCCTAACTTGCAAAATTTCAGATTTTTGTTATTTCCAATTTAGTTCTTTCTATGTTTTTAGCTCTTTCAAATACCGAGGTGTTACAGAAGAAGAGAAACATGAATTCAATAGAAAAAAGAAACTTACTTGAAATCCACAAATAAGTGACTCAATATGAAATCAAGAACAAGGAGTCTCCAATCAACAATGGGAATCACTCATCAAACTAACCTACACTAAGCTAGCTTAAACTAACAAGATTTTACCCTTAAACTACTCTCTTGATAGAGTTTCTTCATTCAACATTCAAAATCTTTATAATTTAAGTCTTCCAAAATGAAAAGGACTACTATTTATTCTAATAAAATAAAGAAGACACTTTCTTTACAATTTTACCATTAAATGAGACACAACTCCTACCATAAGTTGTTGGATATCATCATCGTCTTCACCTATGCAACATTAACTGAATTCATGCAACCAGACTATTCTAAGTGGCACAACAAAAGTAGTATCAATACAAACACACGTACTAGTAGGCATCATCGGTCGACCCGAGCCTACTTTATAATATTATGTAGAAAATCAGAAGGAACCATGCAATATGGAAGTTACACCACTATTTGCATATTTTCACCATCCCAAATATAATACCCATAAACTAGTATACTTTGATCCCAACCTCATACCTCATTTCCGTTGTCAACTCTACCATTAAACATTCAATTATCTTGCCACTTTAAGCTTTAAGCTTACCCTTTATGCCACTCTAAGGCTTCCCAAGCCTTGATGTCACCCTAAGGCTTCCCAAACATGCCTATGATGTCACCATATAAGTGACAAAGTTGTGGTTTCGTTGAAGACATTAATTAGAGTAAAAGTTGTTTCTACTTCTGGTTGAAAATTATTGTTAGATAAATCAATAGGTTTGAAAGTGCACCAATAGCTCCAAGTTTCTCAAACACCTTATTTCCTGAAAACAACATACAGAACAATTTGGGTGCATGTATTAGCTGATTTAACAAAGGTACTAGATAAAAATGCAAAGCCTTAACCTATGGTAAAAACGCAAATCCTCAATATTATAATCTCTAATATTACATAATTCCTCATCATTCATGGCTTCGATGTTATAATTACTCATTTTTAGACTCTCTCTCTCTCTCTCTCTCTCTCTCTCTTTACTACTTTACTCCTAAGGAAGATGAAATAGAGCTTTGTTTCCTCATCATCTTTAATATTTTCTTCTAATATGTGCCATGCGTGCATCTTGTGCGCACACGTGGATCTCGTATGTCACACATGCATCATGAATTTGGAATGAAAGCACAACTTTTTAAAATTAAAATGCACGAAAAAAAACTTCTTGTTTTATTTAATCAAGTCAGACAAATCGCTCATAGCTAAGCTACTTGTTTTTCATTTAATTGATGGTCAAACGACTATTTATCCAATGAATTTTAAATTCACACTATAACGTGCACCATGTGTTCATCTTGTGCACCATGTGTGCATCTCGTGCGCCACACGTGCATTCTATGTAAATTAATAAAAGTATTTTAAATTCAACGAATAGTAGTACATATCATCAATACTCGAAACAAAACAGTGGTTGAAAATCCTAATATTTTGTAATGACCAAAGAAATATCATAGAGGATAGCTCCAACCTAAGTTGCAAAGTTGGTGGTTCCATTGAAGACATTCTTCAGAGTAGCAGCTGATATGTGCTTCAGTTTAAAAATGTTGTGAGATGAATCAACATGTAAGAAAGTGCAGTAATAGCTTCAAGTTACTCAAATATCTCATTTCATAAAAACAACATACAAAACAATTTGATCATATACAGAAAGGTACTAGGAAAAAACAGTAATTAAACAAATATATTTGCACCTTTACTAACCATTTTCTTTTGGCAATCCACCTTTTCCATGAATTGTTGCCTATGGACCAACTAATGTTGGATTGCACGTAAACGACAAGTGCCACATACACCATTTGAAAAAATGCTAAGGTGAAATAGTACCAGTTGAAGAAACTGTAGATTTTATCGGACTCTATTTTGGAATTGAATTGGTCAGCTCCAAAGGCTAAGTAACATGTATTAATCTCACTTTCTCCTATGATCACTAGCCCAAATCAACTCAACAAGAACATCATTTGCCACCCTGTTGGTCCTATGCAGATGTTGATATCTTTGGATTCGCAGTGAAGATGATATAGCTTCTTGAATACTGTTGTTAATGTTATCAGCAACAACCCCTTCAAAAAAGCAGCCAAAAAACAACTGGATTAGTATTACATTTCAACATCAACTTTTTACTTCAAAATATCAACAACTGGTATGCATAATCTGTTCCAGAAATAAATCAATGGCTGTAAATTCTAATGTCTTGTAACAACCAAAGTAACCATCCAACAAGATAGATTTAACCAACCAAAGTGGAGAAGTTGGTGGTTCCGTGGAAGACACTAATCAGTGTAGCAGCTGAAATGTGCTTCGTGTTGAATATTATTTTCAGATAAATCAACAGGTTGAAATTTAAACCGATAGCTCTAAGTTTCTTAAATGTTTCATTATTTCTTGAAAACAACATAGGAAACAATTTGTTCATGTGGTATCTAATTAAACAAAGATATTAGAAAAAAAGGTAAAAAAAATTCCCATGATAAATGGCATGACTTTCAGTCCTTTCTTTTTTTATCTACGGCTCTTCTTCAGTATCATTCATCACTTCACTCCCATCACTATTCATTTTTTCACTCATATCACTATTTATTTAATCAAGAAGGACAAATCACTCATAGTTGAGCTACTTGTCTTTAATTTAATTGATGGTCAAACGACTATTTATCCAATGAATTTTAAATTCACACTATAACGTGCACCATGTGTGCATCTCGTGCGCCACATGTGCATTCTCTGTAAATTAATAAAAACATTTTAAATTCAACAAACGGTAGTATATATCATCAATACTAGAAACAAAACAGTGGATGAAAAGCTCAATATTTTGTAATGACCAAAGCAAATATCAGAGAGGATAGCTCTAACAAAAGTTGCAAAGTCGGTGGTTCCATTGAAGACATTTTTCAGAGTAGAAGCTAATATGTGCTTTAGGTTGAAAATGTCGTGAGATGAATCAATATGTTATAAAATGCACTAATAGCTTCAAGTTACTCAAATATCTCATTTCATGAAAACAACATACAAAACAATTTGATCATATACACAAACGTACAAGGAAAAACAATAATTAAACAAAGATATCTGCACCTTTACTATCCTTTTTTTTTAGGCAATCGACTTTTTCCATGAATTATTGCCTATGGACCAGCTAATGTTGGATTGCACGTAAACGACAAGTGTCACAGACACCATTTTAAAAAACACTAAGGTGAGATAGTACAAGTTGAAGAAATTGTAAACTTTACCAGACTCTATTTTGGAGTTGAATTAGTCAGATCCAAAGGCTAAGTAACATGTCCTAATCCCACTAGCCCAAATCCACTCAACAAGAATATCATTTGCCACCCTGTTGGTCCTATGCATATGATGATATCTTTGGATTCGCAGTGAAGATGTTATAGCATCTTGAATGTTGTTGTTAATGTTATCACCAACAACCCCTTCAAAAAAGCAGCCAAACACCAACTGAATTAGTATTACATATCAACATCAATTTTTTACTTCAAAATATCAACAAGTGGTATGCATAATCTATTCTAGAAACAAATCAATGGTTCCATATTCTAATGTCTTGTAACAACCAAAGTAACTAGCCAACAGGATAGCTTCAACCAAGGTGGAGAAGTTGGTGGTTCCGTGGAAGACATTGGTCAGTGTAGCAGCTGAAATGTGCTTCGTGTTGAATATTATTGTCAGATAAATCAATAGGTTGAAATTTAAACCGATAGCTCTAAGTTTCTTAAATGTTTCATTATTTCTTGAAAACAACATAGGAAACAATTTGTTCATGTGGTATCTAATTAAACAAAGATATTAGAAAAAAAGGTAAAAAAAATTCCCATGATAAATGGCATGACTTTCAGTACTTTGTTTTTTATCTACGGCTCTTCTTCAGTATCATTCATCACTTCACTACCATCACTATTCATTTTTTCACTCATATCACTATTTATTTAATCAAGAAGGACAAATCACTCATAGTTGAGCTACTTGTCTTTAATTTAATTGATGGTCAAACGACTATTTATCCAATGAATTTTAAATTCACACTATAACGTGCACCATGTGTGCATCTCGTGCGCCACATGCGCATTCTCTGTAAATTAATAAAAACATTTTAAATTCAACAAACGGTAGTATATATCATCAATACTAGAAACAAAACAGTGGATGAAAATCTCAATATTTTGTAATGACCAAAGCAAATATCAGAGAGGATAGATCTAACAAAAGTTGCAAAGTTGGTGGTTCCATTGAAGACATTTTTCAGAGTAGTAACTAATATGTGCTTCAGGTTGAAAATGTTGTGGGATGAATCAACATGTTATAAAGTGCACTAATAGCTTCAGGTTACTCAAATATCTCATTTCATGAAAACAACATACAAAACAATTTGATCATATACACAAACGTACTTGGAAAAACAATAATTAAACAAAGATATTTGGACCTTTATTGTCCTTTTTTTTAGGCAATCGACTTTTTCCATGAATTGTTGCCTATGGACCAGTTAATGTTGGATTGCACGTAAACGACAAGTGTCACAGACACCATTTTAAAAAATGCTAAGGTGAGATAGTACAGGTTGAAGAAATTGTAGATTTTACCAGACTCTATTTTGGAGTTGAATTGGTCAGCTCCAAAGGCTAAGTAACATGTCTTAATCCCACTTGCTCGTATGATCACTAGCCCAAATCCATTCAACAAGAATGTCATTTGCCACACCGTTGGTCCTATGCATATGATGATATCTTTGGATTCGCAGTGAAGATGTTATAGCTTCTTGAATGTTGTTGTTAATGTTATCACCAACAACTCTTTCAAAAAAGCAGCCAAACACCAACTGAATTAGTATTACATTTCAACATCAATTTTTTACTTCAAAATATCAACAAGTGGTATGCATAATCTATTCCAGAAACAAATCAATGGTTCCATAATCTAATGTCTTGTAACAACCAAAGTAACTAGCCAACAGGATAGCTTCAACCAAGGTGGAGAAGTTGGTGGTTCCGTGGAAGACATTGGTCAGTGTAGCAGCTGAAATGTGCTTCTTGTTGAATATTATTTTCAGATAAATCAATAGGTTGAAATTTAAACCGATAGCTCTAAGTTTCTTAAATGTTTCATTATTTCTTGAAAACAACATAGGTAACAATTTGTTCATGTGGTATCTAATTAAACAAAGATATTAGAAAAAAAGGTAAAAAAAATTCCCATGATAAATGGCATGACTTTCAGTCCTTTGTTTTTTATCTACGGCTCTTCTTCAGTATCATTCATCACTTCACTCTCATCACTATTCATTTTTTCGCTCATATCACTATTTATTTAATCAAGAAGGACAAATCACTCATAGTTGAGCTACTGGTCTTTAATTTAATTGATGGTCAAACGACTATTTATCCAATGAATTTTAAATTCACACTATAACGTGCACCATGTGTGCATCTCGTGCGCCACATATGCATTCTATGTAAATTAATAAAAGCATTTTAAATTCAACAAACGATAGTATATATCATCAATACTAGAAACAAAATAGTGGATGAAAATCTCAATATTTTGTAATGACCAAAGCAAATATCAGAGAGGATAGCTCTAACAAAAGTTGCAAAGTCGGTGGTTCTATTGAAGACATTTTTCAGAGTAGTAGCTAATATGTGCTTCAGGTTGAAAATGTTGTGGGATGAATCAACATGTTATAAAGTGCACTAATAGCTTCAAGTTACTCAAATATCTCATTTCATGAAAACAACATACAAAACAATTTGATCATATACACAAACGTACTACGAAAAACAACAATTAAACAAAGATATTTGGACCTTTACTGTCCTTTTTTTTTAGGCAATCGACTTTTTCCATGAATTGTTGCCTATGGACCAGCTAATGTTGGATTGCACGTAAACGACTAGTGTCACAAACACCATTTTAAAAAATGCTAAGGTGAGATAGTACAAGTTGAAGAAATTGTAGATTTTACCAGACTCTATTTTGGAGTTGAATTGGTCAGCTCCAAAGGCTAAGTAACATGTCTTAATCCCACTTGCTCATATGATCACTAGCCCAAATCCATTCAAAAAGAATGTCATTTGCCACCCCGTTGGTCCTATGCATATGATGATATCTTTGGATTTGCAGTGAAGATGTTATAGCTTCTTGAATGTTGTTGTTAACGTTATCACCAACAACTCTTTCAAAAAAGCAGCCAAACACCAACTGAATTAGTATTACATTTCAACATCAATTTTTTACTTCAAAATATCAACAAGTGGTATGCATAATCTATTCCAGAAACAAATCAATGGTTCCATAATCTAATGTTTTGAAACAACCAAAGTAACTAGACAACATGATAGCTTCCACCAAGGTGGAGAAGTTGGTGGTTCCGTGGAAGACATTGGTCAGTGTAGCAGCTGAAATGTGCTTCGTGTTGAATATTATTTTCAGATAAATCAATCGGTTGAAAGTTAAACCGATAGCTCCAAGATTCTTAAATGTTTCATTATTTCTATAAAACAACATAGGAAACAATTTTGTCATGTGTTAGCTAATTAAACAAATATATTAGAAAAAAAAGGTAAAAACTTTATCCATGATAAATGGCATGACTTTCAGTCCTCTATTGTTTATTTATGGCACTTCTTCAGTATCATTCATCACTTCACTCCTATCACTATTCATTTTTTCACTCATATCACTATTTATTTAATCAAGACGGACAAATCGCTCATAGCTGAGCTACTAGTCTTTAATTTAAGCAATGGCCTAACAACTATTTATTCAAAGAATTAATTTTAAATTTACACTATAACGTGCACTATGTGTGCATCATGTGCGCCACATGTGCATTCAATGTAAATTAATAAAAGCATTTTAAATTCAACAAACGGTAGTATATATCATCAATACTAGAAAGAAAACAATGGATGAAAATCTCAATATTTTGTAACGACCAAAGCAAATATCAGAGAGGATAGCTCTAACAAAAGTTGCAAAGTCGGTGGTTCCTTTGAAGACATTTTTCAGAGTAGTTGCTAATATGTGCTTCAGGTTGAAAATGTTGTGAGATGAATCAACATGTTATAAAGTGCACTAATAGCTTCAAGTTACTCAAATATCTCATTTCATGAAAACAACATACAAAACAATTTGATCATATACACAAATGTACTAGGAAAAACAATAATTAAACAAAGATATTTGGACCTTTACTATCCTTTTTTTTAGGCAATCGACTTTTTCCATGAATTGTTGCCTATGGACCAGCTAATGTTGGATTGCACGTAAATGACAAGTGTCACACACACCATTTTAAAAAATGCTAAGGTGAGTTAGTACAAGTTGAAGAAATTGTAGATTTTACCAGACTTTATTTTGGAGTTGAATTGGTCAGCTCCAAAGGCTAAGTAACATGTCTTAATCCCACTAGCCCAAATCCACTCAACAAGAATGCCATTTGCCACCTTGTTGGTCCTATGCATATGATGATATCTTTGGATTCGCAGTGAAGATGTTATAGCTTCTTGAATGTTGTTGTTAATGTTATCACCAACAACCCTTTCAAAAAAGCAGCCAAACACCAACTGAATTAGTATTACATTTTATCATCAATTTTTTACTTCCAAATATCAACAAGTGGTATGCATAATCTATTCCAGAAACAAATCAATGGTTCCATAATCTAATGTCTTGTAACAACCAAAGTAACTATCCAACAGGATAGCTTCAACCAAGGTGGAGAAGTTGGTGGTTCCGTGGAAGACATTGGTCAGTGTAGCAGCTGAAATGTGCTTCGTGTTGAATATTATTTTCAGATAAATCAACAAGTTGAAATTTAAACCGATAGCTCCAAGTTTCTTAAATGTTTCATTATTTCTTGAAATTTAAACCGATAGCTCCAAGTTTCTTAAATGGTCATGTGGTAGCTAATTAAACAAATATATTAGGAAAAAAAAGACAAAAACTTTACCCATGATAAATGGCATGACTTTCAGTCCTCTATTGTTTATCTATGGCACTTCTTCAATATCATTCATCACTTCACTCCTATCACTAATCATTTTTTCACTCATATCACTATTTATTTAATCAAGACGGACAAATCGCTCATAGCTGAGCTACTTGTCTTTAATTTAACCGATGGCCTAACAATTATTTATCCAAAGAATTTTAAATTTACACTATAACGTGCACTATGTGTGCATCATGTTCACCATGTGTGCTTCTCGTGCACCAAGTGTGCATCTCGTGCACCACACGTGCATTCTATGTAAATTAATAAAAGTATTTTAAATTCGACAAATGGTAGTATATATCATCAATACTAGAAACAAAATAGTGGATGAAAATCCCAATATTTTGTAATGACCAAAGCAAATATCTGAGAGGATAGCTCCAACAAAGGTTGCAAAGTTGGTGGTTCCATTGAAGACATTTTTCAAAGTAGCAGCTGATATGTGCTTCAGGTTGAAAATGTTGTGAAATGAATCAACATGTTAGAAAGTGCACTAATATCTTCAAGTTACTGAAATATCTCATTTCATGAAAACAACATACAAAACAATTTGATCATATACACAAACGTACTAGGAAAAACAGTAATTAAACAAAGATATTCGCACCTTTACTATCCATTTTCTTTAGGCAATCGACCTTTTACATGAATTGTTGCCTATGGACAGCTAATGTTGGATTGCACGTATATGACAAGTGCCACATACACCATTTGGAAAAATGCTAAGTTGAAATAGTACCAGTTGAAGAAACTATAGATTTCACCGGACTCTATTTTGGAATTGAATTGGTCAGATCCAAAGGCTAAGTAACATGTGTTAATCCCACTTGCTCCTATGATCACTAGCCTAAATCCACTCAACAAGAACTTCATTTGATACCTTGTTGGTCCTATGCAGATGCTGATATCTTTGGATTCGCAGTGAAGATGATATAGCTTCTTGAATACTGCTGTTAATGTTATCAACAAAAACCCCTTCAAAAAAGCAGCCAAAAAACAACTAGATTAGTATTACATTTCAACATCAATTTTTTACTTCAAAATATCAACAAGTGGAATGCATAATGTGTTCCAGAAACAAATCAATGATGTAAATTATAATGTCTTGTAACGACCAAAGTAACTATCCAACAGGATAGCTTTAACCAACCAAAGTAGAGAAGTTGGTGGTTCCGTGGAAGACATTGATCAGTGTAGCAGCTGAAATGTGCTTCGTGTTGAATATTATTTTCAGATAAATCAACAGGTTGAAATTTAAACCGATATCTCCAAGTTTCTTAAATGTTTCATTATTTCTTGAAAAGAACATAGGAAACAATTTGGTCATGTGGTAACTAATTAAACAAAGATATTAGAAAAAAAGGTAAAAACTTTACCCATGATAAATGGCATGACTTTCAGTCCTCTCTTGTTTATATATGGTTCTTCTTCAGTATCATTCATTACTTCACTCCTATCACTATTCCTTTTTTCACTTTCTCTCTTCCACTTGATTTACACAGAAAGGTGTGGAAACTATTTATAGATAAAAATGTTTTGACAGAGAGATAATTTAGTAGCATACATTAAAAAAATATTTTTCTTAATCTAAGCTAGTATAACTTTATAACTTTCTTCTCATTGACGATGCAAAAAAGTTGGTAATGTCAAATTCAAATTTTAAATTTTAGCACATCAATAGAGGCAAAATTTAACAATCAAGAATAAAAGAGTAGCAAATACTCTTTCTTGAATCAAAGATAATGTAACACCCTACAAATTTCTAAGTTGAGACTCGAACCATTCTTCATTGACTTGTAGGGTCATATCGGGTGATTCTTAAATTTCCCATATGTGTAAAGGTAAACTCTTTAGTGTGAGAATGATTTTGTATATCAATTAAGTCACTAGAAACTCTTAACACAAAGTAGAGTTGAAAGTTTCCTTACCGATAAGTTTTGATTTAAGATTCTACTTGGGTCAAGTTCAATCGACCATATCTCTTAGAATATAAAGAGTTACGTGGACCATAACGACATAACCTATCAAATTAAAGGTATTTGAATCTTCTTTCCAACGCCAACAATTTCTCCACAATCCAAAGTTTTCGTAAAAAGTTTTGATTATTTTAGTAATCTGATACAGTGTTGTGACGAATTAGCCGACGGGAAAACATTAAAAAGGGTCCTTTTTATCTTTTTACCTCTAAAAAAATCCTAAAAGAATTTCTTGACTAATTAAAGACCCAAAATAAATGAGAATTTCATCTCTTAATTAGTCATTCTCTTCTCTCTCAAACCCTAAGGCAAAACCCTAAGAAAGAATCAAAGTAGAAGACTCCATTCAAGATTCTTTCAATCTTTTTCAAAATTCTTCTTCAAGGTAAGTCTTTCTCTAAGAATTCCATTCTTTCCAACTCAAATTACTTCATACAATTATGAATAAATAATAAAAATTACAATTCTTGGCCATAAAGATTTCAAGAAACTAATTCAAGAATCTTAAGAAAGGTTTTCTTGATTGTTTACCATCAAGCTAGGGTTTCAAGGATCTAATCAAATTCTTCTTCAAGATTCTTCAAGAACCTTGTTCTTTAAGGTATGTAAGGCTATCATAGTGTTGGACTAGTTCGTCCTCACGCCCTACATCTACTTGCAAATCAATAATAGAGAAATCTAGGATTCTACCCCTAGATTTGAGTATTCTTGAGATAAGTTGATTTCGAGTTCTTGAATTCCTGATTCTTTTGAAATTCTATTCCTAAGTATTGAGTTTCTATATTTTATTGAGATCCTTGAGTTGATTTGTTCATGTCTATAATTCAGGATGAACCTATTTTGAGTTATAAATCTTGAGAAGATTTTCAAGTTAACACTTGAGTTTCAACTGAGTTTTGAGAAAGTAAAGATGAGTTTTGAGAAAGAGTTTTAAAACATGATTAGTAGGCCAGTCGAGTATGCCATCAATGTTTAAACAGTATGGTATCTAGTTATGTCATCAAAGTTTAAGCAGTATGGTATCTAGTTATGCCATCAATGTTTAAGCAGTATGGTATCTAGATATACCATCAATGTTCATTTAGTATGACTTTCTGAGTCATCAATGATCATATTAAAATATGATTTTGATATGTTTTTTAGAAAGAGTTTTCAAGTATGAATTGAGTAAGAGTATAAGGGGACTATGTATTCCCAGAGGTATCAATTTTTACATTGACAAAAGAGAAATTGAGATTTCTAAATAAGTTATGAGTTCAAAAGATATTTCAAGATCATTTACCTCTTTTAAGAGGGTAGTTTGAGCAATTATCTCAAACCAGAGGAACAATTATGTTTTTAAACATATGAGTATATATATTATTGGGAGTAGTATTGAGCACCGATATGGGGACGATTTCAGACAACTCAAAATCCTCATAAATCATGTATGCCAACATGGGTAAAGGACTTTTTTGATGATTCCTTATTGATTTTTAAGCATAGCTTAGTGGATCCACTTAGTTGAGGTGATCTATACCCCGACAATGTATAAGACAGTTCTGGCAGCGTGGGCGAGACGTTGTATCATCACGTTGCTCATAGTGATTGTTGTCGGTTTGAGAATCTCCCAAATAGAGTTAAGTGTATTTTTATATATCACTTATTATATTGAGTTCAGAGATGAGAAAGTATTTTGTAAAGCTTTAAATGATTTAACTCCTTTATTTCTTGAAATTCAACTTGAGTTAATTGTTATCTATTACAGTCCTTTCTTTCAGTTATTTGTTATTCAGCTATATTACATACTCATACATTCAATGTATTGATGTAATCGACCTGCATCTTTTAATGATGTAGATACAGGTTATTAGGATCCTCAACAATAGTCTGTTGAGATCACTTCATCCGCTCGTCTGCTTATGAGTGAGACCTCATTACTTTCGGAGTACTCCAGTTTATGAGTTGTTAGTAGTAGTTCTTTTGAGGAGTCGTGGGTCTTGTCTTGATACTCGTCTATATATAGTATAGGCTTCATAGATAGACAGGTTTGGAGAGTCTTTCAGTTCCACATGGTTTATTTAAAATTTATGTTTCATACTCAGTATATTCAACAAAGTTTTAAGATTCAACAAACTATTTTTAAACATTTCTTTCAATTTGATGCTTATGCATGCTCGAGTTAGACTTCCGCTTGTAGTCAACCAGGATGAGGGTTTGCTTAGGGACCAATAATGGTTCTAGAGTGTCGGCCACGTCCAAGGTGTAGGCTCGTGTCGTGACAAACTTGGTATGAGAGCACAGAGTTCAAGTGTCCTAGGGTGTCTATGAAGTCGTGTCAAGTAGGATCATATTCATGGTTGTGATGTTTTGTAGAAAATAACGTTTTTGAGGTTTTTTCTCGATTTAAGTCGCGACTGTCCCACCACAGCGGGACCCAACCCGCCACAGCGGTCCCGCCCCGACGGCTTGTACGGAGACATAAAGTTGGAATTTGAGTTCCAAACTTCCATTTCGCAACACACCTTCGACCCTTGACGTTCAAAAACTACCATTTCACGCTGGGATCAGTTTCGGGAGTTCTACTAGCCCGAATTCAATTTCATAAAGCCGTACGGGTTCCTTAAAGTCTTGGCTATCTACTCATGTGATAAAATTCATAATTAAATCCCCCATTCATTACTAGAGTTCCCTAGACCTCACCTGAGTCAGATTTTGTCCAAATCTGGCATAGGCTAGAAATTTCCAAGTCATTACTCAAAAGTTTTTTGGCCCAAATTCTTTTCCCATTTGCTTTTCCATAATGACGTGAACAGATCGTTATAAAAATTCTCATACATTTCAAGTACGCTTATTTATTTACTTATTTATCTTATCGCTTGATAAATATATTACTATTAATTTTGTCATATACATGTTATAGACGTATATAAATGGCATACCTTGTATTTTACTCTTTTTTCTTGAATTAATCAAAACTCACATATCACTAATTTTAAAGAAAAAATAAATGAATAAATTTTCCTAATTATTTTTCCTAAATTGAGTTTAAGGACTATCTTTGGATAGGCTTTGAGGGATGCTTAATACCTTCCACTCGAGTAACCAAAACCATTACTTAGAATCTCACTGGTTTTCCACAAATCAAACAGAGTTTACATTTACATATTTAAAAAATGGGTTTCCTAATCTTTTTCCTTAAAATTAGGTGGCGACTCTAAACAGTTCCAAAATTAGAGTAACAACCATATTATGTTGTGAACTATTTCGGCTAGTTCGAAATAGGGTGCGACAACGATAAAAAATATTAAAATCTCAATTTTTCTTTAATTTTTTTCTCTCTTTTAAAAATATTTTGTCTCTCTCTCTTCTCAATCTATTTACTCTCCCTAAACCCTTCTCCCTTTTCAAATTTCAAAAAAATTCTCTCTTTGTCATTTTTTCCTTCTCCATCTTTCTGAAATGGCATTTGCTAAATTCATGAATTATAATAGGATACTTGTTTGTTTATGTGGGACTCTTCCAATACTAAAAATTTCATGGATAGATGACAATTCCAGACGTAGATTTCTCGATTGTAGGCACTATGGATATGTATTGTTTCGTAATTTTTTTTCTTTTAATTTCATATTATGTAAATTTTTTCAACTTTCATTTTATTGAATGCAATCCTTATTTCGAAATCCTTGTAAGTTTTCCGATTGGCATGATCATGAATTTCCCAGCCATGCGAATGTTGTGATTTTGGGTCTGTTGAAGAAGACCAACAAACAACAAAAATAGTTGAAGTGTAGAAGCGTGTTAAAACTAATTTTGTGTATTAGTCTGATATGTAATGTGATATTGTTCTTTTATTTAGTGTGTCGTTGATTTTTTTTAGTGAAGGTGACTGTTAGACTCTTATTGACATTAATTAATACTCCATGGTGCTTTCTTTATTTCTAGTGAAGAAACTAGGTGTAGTAGTTAGATTTCTTGGGCCTCAGTTAGGCTAAGAGGGTGTTTGGATTGGCTTAAAAGTTGGTCAAACCTACTTCTAAGTCTGTTTTTTACTTCTGAATGTGTTTGGCAAATATAAAAAATAATTTAAAATAACTGAAAAATGACTTAAAATAAGTTTAAAATGACTTAAAATAAGTCAAAAACCAAAAGTAGGTCTCTCCTACTTTTTACTTTTTGACTTAAAGGTCATTTAAGTTTGACTTTTTATTTTTGACTTAAAAGCTATTTTTTTAAGCCAATCCAAGCGGGCTCTAAGACCCTGCTCAAATATGTTCCTACTTGCTTTCCTCTTTATTCTTCTTTTTGATCCCAGCAAAGTCTTGTAGTCTCATAAAATTCTCTGAAATAGTCTGATCATGTTGCACATAACCATTATCACCCCTTAATTGAGTGATTGATTGCATCAACCTCTTCTTTTTTTATCAATGAGAAGAAGTATCTAGTATTATCATCTCCAAGTCTTGTTTCCTCTTGCTGCAATGTTCTATATAATGGTCTAACATGAAACTGAGTTGCACCAATTTCAGTTTGTTCCTATCATTATTCACTTGTTCAAATATATTGTGAAAATGTTGTCTATGAAGATTACTTAGCTTGTGCTTCAATATTTTTAGTTTCCGCACCACGCTATACATATAATAGCCTTCAACAAGACTCTCACATACATCCTTGACATTTTGCAAGAAAGAGCTGTGAGAACTCCAGATATTACAATATTTGAAAGCATTCTTTTGCTTACTCTCTATCTGCAGTAATTTCACCAAAATGGGGCAGTGACCACTGACCACTAACCGCCTTGGGCAGAACATGACTATGCATTTCAGGCATGGTGTCCAGCCACTCCCCATGGACAAAACTCAAATCTATTTTTTAAAAATTATTTGGTCTTGCCTATTATTTCATGTTTATTTTTTCATTTTTCAATTTGGGCATGCATCTGATAACAGAGCTTGAAAATGTTTACCTTCATTTAGGTTCAAATTTATAGTTTTCAATTAAAAGAAATTTTTTGGTGGTGATGAATTTTGACATTTTATGTTTTCCTCATCCATACTTGTGAGACTTGATTTTGATGAATCTGATCTTGATATAGAATATGATTAATTTGTCCAGAAGTTCCTATGGATACATCACCATTCAAGTTATGTCAATGTGCTATTGTCTGAAGTCACATTATAAGCAGTCCCATGACCTGCTCCATACCCTCCAGATCCTGTAGAGCCCTTCTTTTTGTGCCTAAAATCGACGGGATACCCAACAATCTTGAAACAATTCTCCTTGTTATGGCCTCTGATTTTACAAGCTTCACAATAAAAATGCTAAATTCTTCTTAACTTGTTGTTTCCTCCTTGGTATCCACTGTAATGTCCACCTTGAGAGTCATTCGACTTTGTGACATAGCACCTTCAAATTGACTAATTCCACTCATCGGATATTCCCTAGAATACCAACATTAACAACCATATTTTTCTAGCTTTCATCACTCACTATCATTGAATAAGCTTGATTAACTGTTGGTGTTAGGCTAATCATCAAGATATCTTGCTTGAATATAGGATTCATTCAAGCCCATTAAGAACTGAAATAACTTCAACTGTTGCAGATGCAACACATACTCCTTTGACTTAGCACAGTTACATGTGGGAGCTGGTACAAGAGCTTCAAACTCTTCCCACAAATTCTTTAGCCTTGAAAAATGCAGAGACATATACATTTCCTTGAGTAAGAGTAGCAATCTCTTTATGTAAATTGAATTTTCTAGAGCCATCAACCTTTGTAAATCATTCTTGTAAATCCATCCAAACAACCTTGGCATCTGATGCATACATGATTCCTCCTAATAGAATTTTTCCCACAGAGTTCATTATCCAGGAAAGAACAATTGCATTGACTCTTTCCCAGTGATTCCGCATAATTTCTAGAAATGACTCTTTATCACAAGTACCATCTTGACAAGAACAACAACTAAAGTTGCAGAACAATAACCTTCCTCCATTAATGGAGGTTGAGCTTTCACCAACAATTAGAGAGATAAAGAAGAAGAGATGTTATTTAGAATGTGAAAACCGAATTGTAATCAAATACAATGTATGTGTATATATACACACTGATATCTAACAAACTCAACTGACTAATCTATGTTGAAATTGTAAACTTGTGATTCCTAACTAACTAACTAACTATGTAAATGAACATACAAACTAATTATGTGAATGAACAGTGCATACTAAACTAACTAACTGACTAATCTAATCTCATCACCCCCCCCCCCTTCAAGTTGGAGTTGAGTTACTTATAGACAACTTGCTTAATAAATTAGTAGGCTTGACTCCAATTAAAGTTTTAGTAAAGACATCAGCCAATTGTGAATTTGTGGGGATGTATTGAAGTGTGATCAATCCTTGTTGCAGCTTGGATCTGACAAAGTGACAATCCACCTCTATATGTTTAGTTTTCACATGAAAACTGGATTCTTAGCAATGTGCACTGTTGTTTGACTATCACGAAAGACATGTATAGGTAAGGAACACTTCACTGAGAGCTCATCAAGTAACCTTTCCAGCCATACTATCTCACCCACCACTTGTCTCACAGCTCTGTACTCTACTTTTGCTAAGGATAGTGACACTGTGGATTGTTTCTTAGATTTCCAACTAATGGGACTATCACCCATGAGTACCAAATAACCACTCACAGACTTCTTTGAATCTGGACAAGAGGCCCAATCTGAGTCACAATAAACACTGATGGTGAGGTCAGATTTGTTAGAGATAAAAACTCCTAATGTAGGGTCATGTTGTAGATATCTAAGGACATGATAGGCTGCCTTCAAATGGTGTTCTCTAGGGGATTGCATAAACTAACTAAGGTGTTGGACACTATATGCTCTGTCTATCCTTGTGTTAGTAAGAAAATTAAGCTTTCTGTAGTGAGTAGGATCTGACAATAGTGTGCCTTCTGTGAGCTTCAATTTCTCAGTGGAGTCCAATGGTGAAGTAGTGGATTTATAATGCATAGAGTCAAATTCCTTCAATAGATCAAGAGTACATTTTCTTTGTAAGATGAGAACACCATCATGTTTGTACAATATCTCCAAACCAAGGAACTAATGCAGTCTTCCTAAGTCTTTTATCCTGAATTACTCATGTAGGAAAGCTTTCAAAGAACCAATCTCCTTCATGTCAGTACCAGTTAAGATAATATCATCAACATATACAACCACAAACACTAGAGAGCTTCCATTCCTCTTATAAAACAGTGAATAATCATTGTCTGAATGAGTGTATCCTTTTGAGCAAAGACTGGTGGCCAGTTTGTCATACCATTGTTTGTTGGCTTGCTTTAAACCATATAATCACTTCTTCAATCTGCAAACTATGTCACTATTGTCAATTGCCAGGCCTGGTGGTAATGTCATGTATACTTCATCATTCAAATCATCATGGCGGAAGGCATTGTTGATATCCAATTGGTACAGGTTCCACCCTTTCTTGACTACTAAAGAAATCAGAGTCCTGACTGTGGTCATCTTTACCACGGATGAGAACGCTTCACTGTAATCTATTTCAGCTTGTTGAGTGTACTCCTTCACCACTATTCTAGCTTTGAACCTTTCTACACTCTCATATGCCTTGTGTTTAATTTTGTACACCCATTTACACCTAATACTAGTCTTTCCTTTAGGCTAGTTAACTAGCTCCCAAGTATCATTTACATATAAGGCATCAAATTCCTTTGTCATTGCCACATGCCAAGCAGGATTCAAAATTGCCTCTTCATAAGAGGAAGGTTTAATATCATGTGAAATATTATTGATCAATTGCTGGCTATCAGGACACGGTGTAGTGAAACATACATGATCAAGGTGAGATATGAATGATGTGAGTGAGTGTTGTGGATCATAAACATCATGTATGGGTGGAGAAAGATGTAGTTTGGGTAATGAATAGGTGTAATCATTCAAGTAGCTCGGAGGGTGATGGGACCTAGTTGTTCTTCTAGGTGCAAAAGAAGCATCACCAAGGGCAGAGACAGTAGGTTCAACTGAAGGTATAATGACTGTAGGTTCAGTGAAAGGTGCATTTTCAGTTATGGGAACATGATCACTAGTGACTTCAACCAATGTGTGAGAATTTAACATTTCATCATCAACAAAGTTATTTGTTTTACTAGACATGCAAGGTAACCTATCAGAATGATGTACAATGAACTGCAAGACAGAATTAAAACTAGAACCAATAGGAGCAATAACAAAAGGAAAAATAGTTTCATGGAAAAGGACATATCTGGCATGAATTCTCTTGGTAGACAGATTTAAGGCCTGGTAACCTTTTGTATTAAAAGGGTATCCAATGAAAATGTGAGGTGTTGTTCTTGGTTCAAATTTGTCATTGTGGGTTTTCAAGGTAGTTGGAAAGCAAAGGCATCCAAAACTTCTAAGGTGGGAGTATGTTGGTTTCTTTTGATATAACAGTTCATATGGGGACTTGTTTTGTAGGAGTTTTGTAGGCAGTCTATTGATGAGATAGGTTGCAGTTAGGACACATTCCCCCCAATATTTCATGGGCCTTTTTTACTGAAACAGAAGTGCCCTTGCTGTCTCAAGAAGGTACTTATGCTTCCTTTCCACCACACCATTTTGTTGTGGTGTGTAAGGAAATGATTTTTGGTGTATTATGCCTTTTTCTTGAAAGAAACAGGTTGCCTCAGTGCTTGTGAATTCCAGACCATTATCAGATTTGATGGTTTTCAATTTGGTATGAAACTGATTTTCTATGAGGGATATTAAAGCTTTTATAGTCTGAAGTGCATTGCTTTTGCATCTAAGGAGTTGTGTCCAAGTTGATCTACTGTAGTTATCCACCATGGTTTAAAAATAGTGATAGCCATCATGTGTTGGCACATGGTATGGTCCCCATAAGTCAATGTGAAGAAGTTCAAACACTGAACTGGTTGCAGTTGTACTTTCTGGGAATGGCATTCTAGTTTGTCTAGCCATAGGACATATTGTACAAATGAAAGGTTGTTTGTTGGAAAACTTTAGGGGAATGCTAGATATACTACTCATTTTTACAAAGGGCACATGTCCTAATATAGCATGCCATAAGAATTCAGTGTCATGACTATGAGCAATATTAATATCAAGGAAAGAATTAACAACAGAACATGAACCAGGATCAATAAAACAAGCTTCTTTATTGATTTCATGAGAGTATCTTACATTTGGTGGTGAAGCTTGGCATTCACTTCCAACTAAAACTTTCTTGCAGTAGTTAAAGAGAGAAACATGTTGACATTTGTCATGAGAGACATCATTACCATTTGCAGGTGGACAATTGTGACACTTTGGATAGAAAAAATACAGACCATTCCTTGCTTTACCAAGTGCCAAAGGGCTCTTCAGAGAAGGGCCTTGCAGTAAGCAAGAAAAACTATTAAAGCTAACTATTCCTTTGAGTTGAATAGCTAAGCAACGAACTGATATTAAATTGAACTTGAAGCTAAGTATAAACAATACTTTGTATAGAGTCAGTGTTGGATTCAAACAAACATCACCAATTTCAGTCACTTTAACTTTGTATCCATTTGGTAAGGTAATTAGGAAATGATAAGGCAATGTTCTAAGGTTTGTGAGAGTGTCTTTTGTGTACGTCATGTGGTAAGATGCTCCTGAATCTATTATCCAAGAGCCAACAGTCAATCTATCACATTTACATGACAAATCACCTATCTCATTAATAGAAGAATAGCAAGCAAGTATACATGCTAGGTTTGCAGCTCCACTTGATATGTTTCCTGAGCAATCAGTTCCATTTCCAACCTGCAGAGTCCCAACTAGGTTGAGTAGTTGTTCATACTGGCTTTTGGACACATTCAATGGTATTTGCCTTCCCTGCTCAGGAGTTTACTCACACTGACTTCTATCATTCTCAGAAGTATGCACATTTGCTGCAGATCCTGAACCTCTTCCTCTTGGGGTTCTTGTGTTGGCTGGATAAACATGGAGCTTGTAGCACCTGTCTTTGGTATGCCCAGTTCGTTTGCAGTATTCACAAAACAAGTTTGACATGTTGCCAGTGCTGGAATTTTCTCTAAAAGTGTTGGTGTTGGAACTGTATATACCTCTGCCTGCACCTCCTCTATAAGAATTGTAGTTTGTATTGAAACCTTTGGGACATGCATTGTGTTGAGGTGACACAGAGGCATTTAGTGAGGTGGATTCCAAAGCCATGTGACTAAGGGGCTTCATTTCCCTCTACTTTTCCTCCTGTGATAAAATGGCAAATGTTTGTGACATAGTTGGCAAATTAGACATCATAAGGATATTCCCACATACAACAGTATACATCTCATTTAGTCCCATAAAAAATGTACAATTCTTTTATCTTGCTCAGCCTTATGCATCTTGGTTTTTCCACCACAAACACACACACAAGTGCATTGGAATTAACATCAATGGTGTTCATTTCCTCCCACAATTTCTTCATCTTAGTATAGTAACCAGTAACATCCAAAGTTCCTTGCACAAGGTCATTTATCTCCTTCTGCAGTTGATAGAGTTTGCAGCCATTAGTTTGGTCACATCTTTCCTCCAGTTCCTCCCAAAGTTCCTTGGTATTATTGACGTATTGCAAACTATCCAGCAGATCTGGTGAGAGAGAATTTAGGATCCAATAGGTCACCATATCATCACACATTTCCCACTGCATGAAGGTTGGATCTATAGGATTTGGTTTCACAATTTTCCCATTGATGAATCCATTTTTACTCTTAACTTATAAGGCCCTAAGAACTACTCATCTCCATGACTTGTAGCTAGTTCCATAAAAAACAACAGGAAGTAAAGTAGAACCTGCATTTTCTGAGGGATGCAGATAGAAGGGGCTATTGATATCTAATCGAGTTAAAGTGTTGGTAGCAGTCGCGTCATCTAGAACGTCACCCATTGAAGAAGATGAAAAGAAAAAAATGCAACTACAGACGAATTGTGAAGATGAACTCACAATGAGCAAGCTCGAGAAAAAAAAATAGAGGAACGATAGTGAGATCGTCCAGAAAAAAATGATGATAACAAGAATAAGGGTAAATCAATCTCAATACAGTACTTACAACGAGAGAGAGGAGCAGGAATCTCCTTGCTCTGATACCACGACAAGAACAACAACTAAAGTTGCAGAACAATAACCTTCCTCCATTAATGGAGGTTGAGCTTTCACCAACAACCTGAGAGAAAAAAAAGAAGAAATGTTATTTAGAATGTGAAAATCGAACTATAATCAAATACAATGTATGTGTATATATACACACTAATATCTAACAAACTCAATTGACTAATCTATGCTGAAATTGTAAACTTGTGATTCCTAACTAACTATGTGAATGAACAGTAACTAACTAATTCTGTGAATGAACAATGCACACTAAACTAACTAACTGGATAATCTAATATCATCACATCTACAAGACCCAATTTAATAATCATGCCTAATAAGGCAATTCTCATAGACCTAAACAACATAGAGAAATTTTTGTTAACTGAAAGGAGATAACAAATATACCACTAACATCAGAGGAATTAAGAAACAGAGGATGATTATAGTCCATTCCAAGAGCTTGAGTCACAGCCTGTGACTGTGCTCCAACACCCGCTATACTAGATCCATTTGGGACTCCACCATTAGCTTGATCACTTGATTATTCATCCTTATATATTGATATATTAGGTGACATCAACATTAACCCCCAAAACTCACCCAAACCCCTTAGGATGCAATGCAAACCACTCTAAAAACACGTTTAGAACCTGTTAGAACAGTCAAAACATTGATTTGTGGTCAACCCTTTTTCCTAAAATTAACTAGTAATTGAATCAATAATACAAACCCACCACGAGTCCAATGCAAATTATCCAAGTCATAAATCATCTTTCTAACCTAATGAAATTGTCAAAGAGTAATTCCAACTTAGTTAACACAAAATATTGACTTTGATCAAGCTTCACTTTCCCAACTTCCCAAAACATAATTTATTCTTTGAAATGCATCTAATCACCGCAAAAATTGTATCGCCTATCCCCACAAATCATAAATAACATAATAAGGTTATGTAAAAGGTCAGACTAGGGAACAGAAGTTTCAAAACACAAAACGGACTTGATGGTGCTTACAATAATATAGTTATATTTTATCAAATATATTAAGTATATACTTCAACAGAATTAGATAAATATTAGTTTGGATTTTTTTTAACTTAGAGTTGAAGTTTAGCTAGTAAATAGAGTTGAAGTTTACTAGCTAAAGTAAGTCATTTTAAGAAATTTACTTAAATAAATATGTGACAAATGATTACAAGAGGAGTTAATAGTTCCTAAGCTACACCATATGATGAGTTCTCAGTTTGGACTCATTTAGGGCCATATTTTGATAGAATAAGTGACCTAAAATGCCTCTTTTATCCCAATATCTGATAAAAACTCTTAAGTTTCAGGTATTTAAAGATTTAAGGAAATCATGGACACTATGTCGCAAAAAGGAACAAAAAGGCTGAAAAGAGTGAAGAAATGAAAGACTGAGCATCGCCGAGTCCACTTGGTGAGTTGTCGATGGACCTTATTTAGCCTTTTATTCCATTGCGTTGAACCTTAAAGGAAGAGGATCAAATCGGCGATAAAAAGAAGCAGTCGGTGCATCGCCGAACAGTTTCGCGAAGTAGTACTATACCTCCCAATGATCCAGGACACGAAGATGATGTAGACAAGAACGGAAGGCGATGAACCAGAAAAAGGGCGAATCACCGATTTGATCAGCGATTTCGACTAATTTCGCCGATCCACCCTTCGCAGCACAAATTCTGAAAACTATAAATACTAGTTGAAGTTAGATTATTATTATTATTATTATTATTATTATTATTATTATTAGCATTAGCATTAGCATTATCATCATCATTAGCATCATCATCATATTTTCATTATTTTTAGACATATTATCAGTTTTATATTTTCTCTCAAGTTTGAGAGGGTTTTGAAAATAAAAAAAAGAAAAACAAAAAGGGTTTCATCTCCTTCAAATTGGAAGTGGGTCTCTTGATTTCTTGCTTCTTTGCCTAAATTGAGACTTGAATTTTCATACCCAACTGATCTCAACATCATTGAAGGTATAAATTTCTATTTCTTGATGTGTGGCTAAAAAACCCCATTCTTGGGGTGTGATTTAGCAAATATGGGTTAAGATTGTTATTGGGTTTTGCTTGCTGATAGACTAAATGTAGTTTAATAGTGATTTCACCTAGTAGTTGTGGTTGAATCTAATGGATTTGTAGTTGCAAATACAAACTCACCCATGTGTTTTTGGCTTGCTCGAGAGAGAGAGGTCTCGAAACTAAGACTACTAGACTGATGGCCTAACGAGTGGGTCGACATGAGCCTCAGCTCGAGAGAGTGAGCCCTAGTCCTATATCCTAACACTCATCTCGAGAGAGTGAGTGGGGTAAGGCATAGGTTGGTCTTCATGCGGCAAGTGGGTGTCCGAGAGATACCCATTTGAAATGGGGTAAGTTGCTCGAGTGAGAACTTATTTACAATTAAAGTTTAGCCTAGTCACTATTACTCAATAAATCTTTCATCGAAAGCAGGTACCCAATAATCTAGATTAATTCATATTGCGGTCACACCCCAAGAATTCCCCCTTATACTTGATTTTCCTTGCATTTTTACTATTTTTATTTGATTTTGTGACAAAACTCCCAAAACGATATTTGACACTTTTGTGTCCCTCATTGATCTACAATGTTTTTACTCGTTAATCTCTTTAGCTACAACTAATTAGAACTAGATTCTAATTAACTACTAATTCGCAAAACCGCTCCCTTGGGACACGACCCCAACCCTCGGTTGGGTTATTATATTATCGACGATCATAGACACTTGAATCGGAAGTAGTATCGTTGGTCACGATAAGTATCAAAATGGCACCGTTGCCGGGGAGTGGTATTATTTGAGAAGATGTAGTTAAGTAGAGTTTTAGTTCTTTTTAGTGGTAGTTTACTAATTTTATTTTTAGTTTTGTGTTTCTTTGAGTTATTGCTTTAGGTGAGTATGGCTGAGCAAAGCATTGGAAACTTGGTTGAGATGAATCGAGGAGTCAAGAAGGACTTCATGCTGAGCGGAGGATATCTAGAGATGGGGAGGAAAATCGTGTCGAGGACACACTTCAAATCATTCTCCAAAAGATCACCGATCAAGATCAGGTGTTGGAAGAAATGAGAGAGAATATTAAAGTGTTGAACCAAATGATTGTATCTCACTCTAGGTCAATCCAGCAAATCAGGTCACTCCTAAGTTTTGCAGTGCCTCATCTCCACCCAAATGACATATTGGGGCTACCTAGTGACACTAGGGCTAACCCCAATAACGGAGAATAAGATAGGACGTACGTCGTGCCACGACTTTAAATAAGACGCTTCTTAGGAGGCAACACAAGGTCTTAAATATTTAGGATTTTTACCTTTATAAATAATGGTGTGTGTATGTTCCAGGTTAAAATGAGGAAAGTGTTGAAAAACTATAGTTTGGCGAGCAGATGATCCATTCAGCGTATCACCAAATAGGCTGGCTCGCTCGTTTGAATCCGCTGTTTGGTTCAATGCAAGTGCAATGCAGAGCTTGTAAAACTCAATGAACTTGATAAGCAATTCGGCGCATCGCCAATCGGATCGGCGATCCCGACTCAGACCACCGATTTGATCCCCACGAAACTGAAGATTTCACAGAAAAGGCGAGAAAAATACGCCGAGTGTGTCGGCGAATGCGACTAACTTCGCCGAATGGACAAGAACTGAACGGTTATATCAAGGCCAAAGGACGTATAATTTAAAATTTTCTCGTTTCCCTCGCTCTTAAACCTCACAAATTCACACCAAAGGTATTATTTTCAAGATTTTCACTTGCCATTAGTATTGTAGTTGATAATTAGTGCTTGGGAGTGGATTTCTTTGTCGCCTAGCACTTCAAAAGTATTTTAATCGGCATTAAAGGTTAGTCCTTAAAACCCCGAATTTATATTTGAAAGTTTTTGAACTCATTTGCAATATTAGTAAAGCATTGACGTGTGCTAGACCTCTCTGATAGGAATAGGTTGTTGTGATGCTGATTTTGATTCGAACCTTTGCCTGAAATGTTTTAATATTCGAATGCCTTAGTTTCTGTGCTTTTATTTGAATGAACTTGAAATGGTTGATGGGTGCTTACTGTTTGATTAGTGGGGTGAAGTTTAAGCAGCCCACGTTTGTGCTAAATAACGAAAATTGCTCAATGAGAGATGGGGTGGCACCACTCTTAAGGGTAATCATCGTTAAATAGCCAAATTTGGTGTTTTTATTTAAAAATATATTTTAGACTGGTTTAGAGTCGCCACTTAATTTTAAAGTAAAATTAAGAAAACTATTGTTTTCAAAAGATTGAAACAAAAAATCTAATGAAAACTATTAAGGGGGTTCGAGGTTCTTGTTAACATTCTAGGAAGGTTTTTAAAAGCACCTAGAATATCCACTAATGTGGTTATCCGACAATTAAATTATTTGGCTAAATAATTTAACTTAACTTGAATTGCAAAATTGGACTATTTTATAGTTAGAACTATTTTAAAGTGGAAAAAGGGAAATATTTAAATATTATCTAAGTGAACTATCTTATAAAATTATTTCTTTAAGTCTTGTTAAGAGATGACTGGTTTAGTTAATTTTTTAAAGCGAAATGAACATCTTTCGGGGATTTGAATTGTTGATCTTAAGATTAATGACAAATATTAACTAGTAAATAAACATAATATAACAAAGAGGTAAAGAGATTTGGGCCCAAGTCTGGATCTATCCGCCTGGGCCAGTATTTGGGCCCATTTTTGTTTTGGGCCTTTTGCCCATTTGAGTCATATGTACCTGTCCTAAACTAACATAAAATAAAATATTGTTTGGGCCTTAGGCCCAATTTTTTCACCTGTCCTAAATTCTAACAAGACAATAGATAAGTGGACTTAGGCCCGAGAGTAACAAAATACAAATTTGTAAAATAAGGGGTGGGCCTTTTAAGCCTCCTTTCTCATTTCTCGTATACGCCTAGTGTACACCAATCTGTATCAGCTCCAATTCCTGTTCGTCAATTTCTAACAGCTGGCCAACCCGGATGAAGGAATTTGAGTCTTTACGACTTTCTCAAAATGCGGGGAGGCGATAAGAGTTCGTAACGAACAGAGTAAAAGGGAGGAGTCAATATATAATCCAATTGACATGAATACAGGAAGAGTAATTTGACTCATCGGCAAAAATGCACCCTAACTCAATCATGTGTATATTAACATATAATTAAGCCATACCACAGAGACAGAAAAAAAAAAAGGGTAAAGAAATCGACTTTAAGGGAATAGTTAAGAAGGCCCACTACTCCATGCTCAAAATTAATTGACCTTGATGGCAAATAAAGGTGAATATTTGCAATTCAACATTGACAATATGTAAATGAACATGACAGAACCAAAGCGTAAAAAAAAATCCATCTCTTACACTGACACTTAAGCAAAACAACAGCAAGGGAAACTTTATTCTTTCATGCATTATCCAAAAATAATAAATAAATAAATAAAAAAAGAAAGCCTAAAAAAAAATCAACACCAATATATGGACAGATTTAGAATAAGTTCACCACTCCCAAACCCACATTTTTTTTAGTAAAATTACAAGACGACAATGTAGAGACTCTAAATCTATCAGTCAAACATACAAATTAGGAGTAGATTTAACACATATTTAGACAAGACCTACGTTACAACCCTAAAAAAAAAATCTAATCGAACCACATACTAGACAGCTAAACAAAACACATATGAGCAGCTAATCAGAAGAGACGAGGGCTGGAATTGGCCGAAACTCGAAATACCATGAAATCTTAACTAAACCTCAAAATTTATGTCACAATGCAAATTACCAGATGACTAAGACCGATTAGGAAATTTACATGCTATGATTAGTACACATTCTTTCTGTGAGCGAAGTAGAACAAACAGAAACAACAGTTCACTCATACCGGACTTAAACAAACATAGAGACGACAACTGATCCGAACAAGATTGTGAGGCTAAATTCGAGAACAAGTTCAAGAAAGGAGGAACAGATCATTCGATATACATCAAACTTATAAGAGAAATAACGACAATCATTTTAACAAAAGAAATAAAAAGAGGAGACAACATCATGGCGATAAAAGATGGTAAACTAAAAGGATCGAGATGCTTCAACATTCAAAGAACAACAACCCGAAGAGAGGACGAAATACTAAATACGCATATCCACGCTTTAACGAGCAGACGACAAGCAAGATTCTAACTCAACTAAACTCATACCGAAAAGAAAAGCATGGATCAAAGTTAAGCAGAAAAGGCTCAGAAAAGGGATCATTACCTCTTTTAGGGCAGCGAACGGGAACAGCAGGAGCAGAACAACGACCTTATCCACGCGAACTCGAACACAAACGACCAACTAGAAACCTAGGCAGAAACTTAAACCCAACACCGAAACATATACCTCTTCTCTTTTGAAATGTGTTTTAGTACCTCTTTGAAATATTTCTGCTCAAGCTATCTTGGTATTTTTCACTCCAAAAATCTTCCCCTTTTTCGACTCTCTGCCTTAGTTCAAAAGAAAAATTTAACTCCCAAAAAAAATCCCCTTTAGGGCAGTGAACAACAAGCAAATATATAGATGGGAGATAGGGTTCAGAATGGGGGCAAACAGATCAAAAATCTGGATAGGAATTGAACCCAATCCAAATTCAAACTTAAAATCTTTCACTAATTCGATGAGACACCTTTTCTCTGCAGAATCAACCCATTTCGGAAGTGGAAATGGTGAGAGAGACGGCTGGGATCGACTTCCTCGTCTTTGAGCTACGACGTGAAGCGATCTCATTGCTGCGAGGATGATTCTGCAGGCTGCTCCTGCTGTACAAGCGTACTGCCTGGGCGAGAAGACCACGCGGATGCTTTCCGTTAATCTCTGTCTCGCTTCCGTGACGATTTTTGTTTGCTGCCATCTGGGAATCGTTGTTGTTGTTCGACGTGTAAGGACTGCTGTTAACGTTGAGGAAGAATACGTTGCTGAGTTTCTTTTGTGGACTGGAAATTGAAAGCGGGCCGGGTCGGGGAAATCTGGGAACGGGAATTGCTGAAATGAAAAGAGTGGGCTGCTGTTAAATTGAGTTGGGTTAGTTATTTTGCTGAAATTAAGGCCCAAACTTGGCTTGAAAGGGTTGAAATAATTGTTAAGGAAGGAATTGGATTTGTAATTTAGGACTTGGCAAAATGAGTTGCAAAATTAGCCAATTTAAATTACAAATATGGCCAAACTTAGTTAATTGGGACAAGTTCGGCTAGTAATTAAATGAAATGAATTAATATAATTAATTTACAAGCTTATTAATCGTAACGAAACAAAAATAATTAACTTACTTGTGAAATAATTGATTTGCACATATAAACTAATATTAAGTGAGCTAATTAACAAAACACTTAAAAAGTAAAATCTTTTTTGAAATGATTTTTTGAATGTTCGTAAGAAATGTAACAAGTACATACAAAATTTATATAAAAAACATTTATGTCATTTTAAAATTACTAAAATAGCTTCGAAACAAAATATATATCTTTTTTTGAATTTTTTGTAAAACTAATTATTTCAAATCATTGAAAATTAAGAGGCTCGAAAGTTAATTCTTATCGGGGAGGGTCAAAATTAGGTGTCAACATTTGGCAAAATCGAAAGAAGTCTGAGTATTCCGGGGTGATGGGAAGTATGGCTCTTGAGTGAATTTCGTGTATGCATGCTTTGATTTTGCTTTTGGGGCTTGTAAGGTCGAATTCGAGATGTAGGCTGAAAAATAGGCACGTTGGGTCATTCGGTGAGTTGGGTCGAGCTCGCTGAACCACTGGCAATTCGCCTACTGACCCCAGATCGCCCTTAATTTCATGTCTTAATTGATGTTTCCTCTGTGACTTTCGGCGAGATACTTCATTCATCGAAAGTAGTCGGCGACTCGCCGAATAGTACTATTGACCGCCCTTTGCATGCCTCCCTGACCCTCTTTACTGAAATATTTGGCGGACAAGTTCATGATCGCCGAGAGTAGTCGGCGACTCGTCGAGTAGATCAATTTGTTGCCAATTTGTCAAAATTTTAAGCCAATCCCTTCGGCGAGCTCGACCTAGCTCGCCAAAGAAGTTTGGCGATTAGCCGACTGGATCGGTGAGTCTTTCTGCACTAGATTTTCTGTGTTTGACTTGATGTTCTCCTAATCGATTCAAATCTTTACAGATATAGTACGCACAAATCTAAACACGCAACCCCTAGATCATGGGAATACCTTAAGAAGAACAATCCTATAAACCCTAGATCAAACCCATGATCCCAATTATCCTAATAATTAGTTCAATCAATAAATTAAAGTTTTTATTAGAAGACTTCAAAAGACCAATTCATTTTACGATATATCTATTTCACACACTTCTTGTCTTATTTATTTTTTCATTTTCATTTTAAATCTTTTTGTGAATTGGTAAAGAATTGCATTTAAATTGTTTTAATAATTAATTTTCATTATTACATACTCCATAATGAATACTTAATTGATGAGGACGTTAGCGTAACACTACACCCTGAAAAAGATTAATAATTGCTTAAATAATTAATTTTCATTATTACATGTTCCATTATTTATTGAATTTAGCATTGAAAGTTTACCGAATGACTTTTATAAAATGGAGTGAAAAACATTGTTTTATGGATAATATTAGTTGTACACATGTGATGTTTATAATAATTTAAGGGTTTAATTCCCTACTGCTACTTTTACCTTATGTTTGGATTAATGACCTTGGCAAATTATTGATTTTCATTTTTATTTTACACCTGTGATGTTGTGAATCTGAATTTCCCAAATATGAACACATTTCTATTTTTATTTTTTCTCTATTCTACTGCACCAAACTCTCCATTTGTCAATTGTATTTAATCTGGTGGAGACAGTTGTGCAGTCAGCGATCCATACATTGCATACTAAGACGTCCACAACAGCTCCTACGGGACCTGGCACTGCTGATTTTCCTAAGGATACTTCAAGCACTGATGCCCAAGCACAGACTGCTGCTCAGAGTTTTGATGCCCCGATAGGGGGAGAGGCTGCATAGACATGATCTTTCTTTACCTCTCTCTCTGTCTTACTTTGATTTCACTTTTGGATACTTTTATTTGCATTTGAGGACAAATACTTTTCTTTTTGTGGTGGGGTGAGGCTCACCTTTGTGTTGTTTTGAATTCCATCTTGTGTATATCTTTGGGTTGTCTGTTAAAATTTGTGTTTTAAACTGCTTGTGCGATTGTTTGAGCTTGTGGCTCCTTTTGGGTTTAATTGCAAAACATTTTTTGACCCTTCCGAAAAATGAGTTGAAAGTGATTGTTCTCTTGCAAATTTGAGTCTCGGTTTCGATCAATACCAATGGCTTGAATAGTGCTCTCAATCGAACAAACATGAATGTGCAGCTACGACGAGACTAAATGAAGTTGCATAGACAATATGTGAACTCTTGGCATCTCGTTGTGATTAGCCATGTATCAAATTGATTCTCTTATGATGACCGTTGCACACTAGCGAGAGTGTGGAGTCTTCTTTGACTTTAGTGTCGATGCCTTTTGTGATGAGCTTACTTTGAACCATGTATGAATACACCTAGAATTTGCCTCGTTAGTCCGATCAATTAAGTAAGGCTTATTCTTGAGATGATCTTAGGCAACTTTAAAGAGTGTGAATAATTTGAGATATACCTCTTTTGTGGCATACCCTGTGAGTGTGTGAATCCCTTTTGAACACCCCTTGAGCCTTACCTTTCTTTGGAAGAAACTTGATCAAACCTAGACCTTTCTTATTCCACTACCTATGATCCTCTTGATGTGTGGTTTAGTGAATGTCCAACTTAGGCCAGAAGCCTAAGTTGGGGGTGTGGTGAAAAGGAAAGGGAAAGTCAAGAAGTGCAAGAAAAGTCTCATTTAACCCATGGTGTTGCGAAAAAATGGAAACCCTCCATATAAAAAAAAGAGAGAAAGGAAAGAAAAAGAAAAACAAAAGAAACGAAAAAGAAAGTTGTGGAATAAATTATAAAAGAAATTGGGTTTCCAAGCAATCCATGGAAGTGAATAATAGGATGACTTATGAGCACTAGAAGAAAAAAATAAATGAAGGAAGAGAAAAGGAAGTGTTGAGAGCCACACAGTTCATGAGGATGAAAGTCACTGAGCCTAAATGACCATACATTTTGCACTCAGCCCCATTATAAGCCTTGAAAAGACCTTTTGATCTTGAGTGAGCCGAAAAGAAGGTTAATTGGAAAATATGGGCAAACCTATGGGTAAAAGCATGCATTGTGTTCCTCTTTTTGAGTGTAAGTGTTGCATCTGATTCGTGATCTTCAATTGACTAAACCTTTGCGTGTGAATATGAAATTGTTCTTTTATGTGAGGGCATTTAGATACTTTTGTTGAGCTTGAACTTGCATTTGAAGCAAGTATTGCGAGCATGAGAATTTTTGGTAATGGTGTGTCACAACTTGAATCTTTGAGTATACAATTGATTCTTGCATGAGTAAATTGAGTTTTGTTGTGTACATTCATGATTGAGTCTTGTGTAGCACTGTTTGAGACATCCTATTTGAACTGTTGAACTTAAGTTTTACTCGAGGACAAGCAAAAGTTTAAGTTGGGGTGTTGATGAGTCCTCAGTTTGGACTCATTTAGGGCCATATTTTGATAGAATTAGTGTCCTCAAATGCCTCTTTTATCCCAATATCTGATAAAAACTCTTAAGTTTCAGGTATTTAAAGATTTAAAGAAAGCATGGACACTATGTCACAAAAAGGAACAAAAAGGCTGAAAAAAGTTAAGAAATGAAAGGCTGAGCATCGTCGAGTCCACTTGGCAAGTCGCCGAAGGACCTTACTTCACCTTTTATTCCAGTGCGTTGAGCCCTAAAGGAAGAGGATCAAATCGACGGTAAAAAGGAGCAGTTGGCGCATCGCCGAACAGTTTCGTGAAGTAGTACTATACCGTCCAATGATCCAGGACACGAAGATGTTGTAGGCAAGAACGGAAGGCGATGAACCAGACAAAGGGCGAATCGCTGATTTGATCGGCGATTTCAACTAACTTCACCGATCCACCCTTCGTAACACAAATTCTGAAAACTATAAATACTAGTTGAAGTTAGATTATTATTATTATTATTAGCATTATCATCATCATTAACATCATCATCAGATTTTCATTATTATTAGACATATTGTCAGTTTTATATTTTCTCTCAAGTTTGAGAGGGTTTTGAAAAGAAGAAGAAGAACAAGAAGAACAAAAAGGGTTTCATCTCCTTCAAATTGGAAGTGGGTCTCTTGATTTCTTGCTTTTTTGCCTAAATTGAGACTTGAATCTTCATACCCAACTGATTTCAACATCATTAAAGGTATAAATTTCTATTTCTTGATGTATGGCTAAAAACCCCCATTCTTGAGGTGTGATTTAGCGAATATGGGTTAAGATTGTTGTTAGGTCTTGCTTGCTGATAGACTAAATGTAGTTTAATGGTGATTTCACCAAGTAGTTGTGGTTGAATCTAATGGATTTGTAGTTGGAAATACAAACCCACCCATGTGTTTTCGGCTTGCGAGAGAGAGAGGTCACGAAACTAAGACTACTAGACTGATGGCCTAAGGAGTGGGTCGACATGAGAGAATGAGCCCTAGTCCCATATCCTAACACTCAACTTGAGAGAGTGAGTGGGGTAAGGCGTAGGTTGGTCTTCATACGGAAAGTGGGTGTCCGAGAGGAACCCATTTGAAACGGGGTAAGTTGCTCGAGAGAGAACTTATTTCTAATTAAAGCTTAGCCTAGTCACTATTACTTTATAAATCTTTTATAGAGAGCAGGTACCCAATAATCTAGATTAATTCGTATTGCGGTCACACCCCAAGAATTCCCCCTCATACTTGATTTTCCTTGCATTTTTACTATTTTTATTTGATTTTGTGACAAAACCCCCCAAAACGATATTTGACATTTTTGTGTCCACTATTGATTTACAATGTTTTTTCTCGTTAATCTCTTTAGTTATGACTAATTAGAACTAGATTCTAATTAACTACTAATTCTCAAAACCGCTCCCTTGGGACACGACCACAACCCTCGGTAGGATTACTATATTATCAACGATCGTAGACACTTGAATCGGAAATAGTGTTGTTGGTCACGATAAGCATCACCATCTCACGAAGGAAACAAGATATAACATAATATTTAATTATATCCTCTTTTGGTTCTTCCTCCCTGATATTATTAACTAACAAGTTATTAATGAGACTTGAATACAAGTGAGAGAACAAACTATTGTTTCTCACTTTATAATAATGATGCTAATTAATTAAGGAAGCATGTATCGAAGTAGGAAAAAATAAGTTATCTTAGTTTAATTAAGGGAAAAAGGACATATATACCCTCGAACTATCGAAAATGGTATACAAATACCCTTCGTTATACTATTGAGACACTAGAGCCCCTGCCGTTCAAAAAGTGAAGCATTTATGCCCTTCTCTTTAACGGAAGGACACGTGTCGTCATCCTATGCATCTACCCTTATTATTCACCAAATTCTAAACCCACAACCCGAATTAAAAAGACCCACCCAAATCTAACCCACATTGTCAACATCTTCAAGGTCCGGCGAGCTGCAACGAGAGCTGCGTGGTCCTTATCCTGACGAAATCATCGAAGGGAACAAAATTCATCTCCTGCATTTTGAACAACGTCATAGGAGGCGGAGGTGGCTAATTCCTTTGTGCCACTCTTTCTCCGTTGAAGTTTCTGAGGATATTCCACCGGAGGTGATAGCTCTGTTGGTAGCGACGGTGGCATAGGAGGTGACGGTGGTTGAGGCTCTTGTGTTTCATTGTGTTCAACTTCATTACTCTGCATTTCAACCTTGTCTGAAAGGATCTTGTTTTTTTCTAATTCGCCTGAGGTGCCTTCCATGAGCTCATTGGAGGTTTTTCTGGCAATAAAGGTTCATGTGGAGAAGAACAACTTTTAAATGTATCCATCGGAATCACCTTAACATCAAGTTCTTCCCTCTGCTTCTCGCTCCGCCGTTAACGGTGACTATCATACTCCGATGTCGTAGAACGGTACAAATTCACACCAAAAAAGACATTTTAACCCTTTTCTGCATATTGTGCAGAGTTTCTTTTTCTTCAAAATTTTGAACAGTAAAATATTTATTTATCAAACTAATTCATTATTTCAATTTTTAAAATATTCATTATATGGATCCATGTCCAAACGTATGTTTACTTAGAAATTGATCCTTCCGTTGACTTGTTTCTATTGAATCTTGAAGGAAATTATTAAGTCGGCGACATTGAAAGTTTACATGTAGCAACAAGTGTGAACTTGATCTAAAAAGGAGGAGAGGGTGGTTGTCGGCGGAGTTGACGGAGGAGTGTGGTGGTAATTGGTTGGGACTCCAGTGTTAAAGGGTTTTTTTCCCGTTCTTTTTTAGGAAAGGATCTTTTTAATAGGTGGGTTAGGGGGTTATTTGGGTGGGTCTTTTTAATTCAGGTTGTGGGTTTAGAAATTTGTGAATAATAAGGGTAGATCCATAGGATGACGACACGTGTCCTTCCGTTAGAGAAAAGGGCATAGATGCACCACTTTTTGGACGGTAGGGGCTCTAGTGTCTCAATAGTATAACGAAGGACATTTGTATACCATTTTCGATAGTTCGGGGGTATATTTGTCCTTTTTCCCTTTAATTAATGCATTAATTACTTTTAATTTACATTGCAAATTTAAGAGAAAATGGTCTAGGGGGGGGGGGGGGGGGGGGGGGGGGGGGGGGGGGGGGGGGGGGGGGGGGGGGGGGGGGGGGGGGGGGGGGGGGGGGGGGGGG
>JAJOOI010012249.1:0-15059 GCA_029582585.1 Solanum bukasovii
ACTTTAAGACAATCTTCTAAAAATAGAAATATAAACCCTACATATATAAATGGATTAATATTTGATTATATATACAAAGTGCCCACGATCGATGGTTTTATTATTTTCATTAATCATGAGTCATGACAAACACCGATCGATATGTGCATACATTTATGTGTAGAAATTCATTAAAATTGTAACGAAAGAAAATACGTAGAAACTCAAACCTTTTAAACTTTAAAGTCTATGTCCATATTTAATTATTTCAATTCTCAAGACTCCGGCGATTACCTCACCGCATGGGGTGGCCGGAGATTAGGAAGGTGATACGTGTTCCACTAATTGTCTTTTTCACGTATTAAATAAGGAAATTAATTGCATGGTATTCTATTAAGTAGAAGTTTGACCAAAAGATGAGAGGTACACGTAGTGAAGTGCCAAAGGTATAGTATTAAAGGTCCCCAAAGGTAACCAATTAAAAGAAAGTCTACAAATAATTGGCTGCATTGACAATGTTTGCCTGGCATTTATTCTTTTATAGTCCTTATCAAGCAATTAATGAGGTATACAATGCTAGAAAAGTAAACACCTCCCACTTCAATTTTAAAGTTATACTCCCTCTGTTCCTAATTAATTGTCCACTTTTAAATTGACACACTTATTAAGAAATCAATTAATGATATAGTGAGTTTATCATTTTACCCCTATTAATTATGAAGTGGATGAAAAGTTCTGCATTTTTCAAAGTAATTAGTCATTTAATTGAGGGTGTAATAGATAAAAAAAATTGTCCTTTCTTGATTTGTCAAAATAGACAAGTAATTAGGGACAACTATAAAAGGAAAAGTGAACAAGTAATTAGAGACAGAGGGAGTATGTTATTGTAGTTTTGATTTTGATGAATTAACAAACTATAGATTAAAGGGACCTAACAAAGGGGCCTGGTCCGCAACAGGATCAAGCAGAGTTAGTCGAGTGGTGGTTAGTCATGAAATCTATATTAACTAGAGGTAGTTGATATAGTGGGTAATAGAGTTATTGCTTTGTGTCTTGCAATAGAGGAGTTATAAGGTGTGTAGGATTAAAAGTTTAATCCGCCATAAGGTGTGTAGGAAGTTTAAAAGAGGACATATCCTTACTCCTTTTCAAATTACAAAAATTCCTTAAATTTGGTGGAATCCAGATGCATCCCAAAATGATTCCGATATATCGCGTTTCGATTTCAGAAACATCGTTCAACGTCCTGATATATCGCATTTCGATTTCAGATACACCACTCAACGTCCTGATACATCGCATAAAGTAATGTACCCAAGAATAGGAAAGAATAGGAACTTTGTAATTTTTTCAAATGGTAAGAAATTTTAGAGAATATGGAAAATTAAGTTGTGTATATAGGTAATTTTTCCATTAATTATAGCCACAAATCTTTAATAATAATACCTTCTATATATATATATTGTCTTAGGTCAAACCTCAACGGTTCAATCCCATGCAGGTAAGCTTTACGTCACGTATACGTACGCCAACAAGAGAAAAATATGAATTCTTTTTCTTTCTTTTCCCCCTCTATTAGAGCTTTACTTTTTTATTTTGCTGGTGACTCAAACTTATAACTTTATATTATGAAATAAAGAATACTTACAATCCAAGCACGATTCTTCTTGTTAAAATATGAATTCACTTTTATTACCCGGTGTCATTCATTTCTTTTTAATTTATCATAAAAAGAATGATATATGTAATATGATCTTACATATATCAATAACTTGTTTTTAAATAATTCTGTACTTAAATTTCATACACAATCATCAAACTATAGGTACAATAAATGAAATAGAGGGAGTATATTTTCATGTGGTTTAGGGTCACACAAAAAGTGTTAATTATTTTAATAAATAATTATGGGTCGGGTTAACGATAATAGCTTATATAAGTACAACTAATTATGGATTTTTAGAGGCAAACTATTAGTGACAATAACATTTTATCACTATTTTTAAATGTCGCTAAAGCTTATAGTAACATTGGATTCAGTGACAATTAACTAATGTCGGTAAGATTTAACACTCTTTGTTAATGTGCATATATATTGTCGTTAAAAACTGTATTTATTGGCGTGGGGTTTCTATTCTCATTTCTCCATACATATAAAAATCATTTTTATTTTATTTCAAACTTTATTATTCAATCTGGGACAAATGCTTCTTAATTTCTTGAAGAACAAAATTGATAGAGGCAGTGGTTTGACAAAGCACCGACCATAGACTTTTCTCAATTTTTATTGAATAAACCACTAAATGCAAAAGTCATTTTCTGTTTTGTCTGTATTTTCATCGTATTATTTTTTTTCTTCCAAATTATCCTATATATTACTCACACAATATTGTTTGTTTTTTTTTGTTATGATTTATTCAAAATTTGATTTTAGGGGACAGTATGAACAAATACATGCATGTTCAAATGAGACTTTTTTCAAGGAATTAATTCCAAATTCTTGTTTTCTCTTTTTCTTGAAATGATGCCCTTCTTTGACTCTTTTTTTGGTTCTTCATATTATTACACTTTTGTGTTTGATTTTTAATAATTGTTCCACATTAGTGGCGGAGTCAGAATATTGACAAAGAATATGCAAATTTTCTTTCCACTTGTATTAAGAGAGTGCAAAATTAAATAAATACTCATTTATAATAGATAATGTTTAACCTTTACATACTTTCCCGGTGAAGGGCGTGCACCGGACAATCCTTCGCTTAAGGTTGCTCTGCCCATGTTCCACGGTGCACTTTTTCTTGTTTCGTTGGAATAACTGTTTCTCTTGAGCTGCTAATTTATGCACATTATATGCACCCCGTCATTACCTTTGTGTTTTATTTTTAATGCACTATTGAAACAATGAACGAAAAATCTCACATCGATGATGAAAGAGTGCATGAACTTCCTTATATAGCTTAGGCAATCTTTCTTCCTTTAATCATACTTTTGAAAGATGAGTTATAAGACCTAAGATTTATTGTTTTAATATGATATCAGAGCTAGACACATTCAATGTGAGCCCTCAAATTGATTGAGGATGATGGAAATACCCTTGATCCTTGAATGTGCACTCTCCAATATCTAGGAAAAGGTTTGTGACTGCATGTGTGGTGTGTGTGATAAATGAAAGTTCTCACATCGGTGATGAAAGATTCAATGGACTTCCTTATATAGCTTGGACAAAACTCATTTCTTTGATTTAGCTTTTGGAATATGAATTAGGTCAAAAATTATTTTTTTTAATGTGGTATCAAAGTCAAATCATCTCTTATTCATATGAATGTGCATGCTTTAGTATGAAAAAGGGGTTGGGTGTAAGGGAGGGGGGTTGATGAATGAGAAATACCACATTGGTGATGAAAGAGATCACGGGCTTCCTTATATAACTTGGAATGAAAAATACCACATTGGCGATGAAAGAGATCACGGGCTCTTATATAACTTGGACAAAGCTCCTTCCTCTGAGCTAATTTTCGATATCTAAGTTAGATCCAAAAATTATTTTTTAACATAGTATCAAAATCAGATCCATTCTGTGTGGATCCCCGGATCGATTTTGAGGGGGATGAAAGTACCTCGATCCATGAATTTCATGCTCTAGCCTGAAAAGGGATATAGGAATGCAAGGAGTGGTGAATGAAAGATCCCACATTGGTGATGAAAATTTTCATTAGCATCCTTATATGGCTTGCTGCAAATTTTCTTCCTTTGAACTAACTTTTATGGTATGAGTTAGGTTTAAGAATTATTTTTTAAACACAATATCAAAGTCAGATCCATCGGATATGACAACTTGAGGGGGATGAAAATATCCCAATCCATGAATGCACAGTCTCTAGTTTGGGGACAGGGTCTAGGCGTGGCACCGGGGGGGGGGGGTTGTAGTGAACGAAAGATCCCACATTGGTTATGAAAAAATCATGAACTTTCTATATTGCTTGGGCAAACTTCCTCCCTTTGATCTATTTTTGAGGGTTCATTTCTCAATATAGTAACAGAGTTGGGCCCCATTCGATGTGGACACTCGAACCGAATGAGGGGGTGAAAATAACTCGGTCTATGAATACGTACGCTCCAATATCCAAAAAAAATCCAGACGTGAGGGTGATTGATGAATGAAAGATCTCACATCGATGACAAAAGAGTCCATGGGCTTCCCAAGGACAGGAAAAAATGTTACTTCACATATTAAAAGATTGAATTGAATTTCTTCTTCGAACCGCCCAAAGAAAAATGAATTGGGCTTCTTACTATTTTCAGCGTTGTTTCTTTTTGTTATGACTCTTTCTTCTTTTGCTTTTAACACCACTTGAGGAAAAAATATAACATTTGAGAAATTATAATGTCACATTTTCAAAGAGCTAGGTTATAGTATACCTTTTCTAGTTTTTCCAACATGTGGAAATTATGACCTCCTTGACTTAGCTTCCATAATCCATAACTTTTTCTTTGGGGTTGGGGTGGGGTGTACGTACGTTTCTTATTTCTAAAATAAAGAATGTTATATGTTCGTATATGAAGTATCTCACATTTAAACAGATTCAGATAACGAATGCATCATGAGGGGGTATGATGTAGATTAGGGATGTACATGACCGGGTTGGTTTGGGATTTTCAAATATCAAATCAAATTTTTTGTGTCGGATTTTTAAATTTATAAATCAAACCAAACCAATAAAACTCGGGTTTTTCAACCTCGGGTTTTTTTGGATTTTTTCGAGTTTTTCGGATTTTTCCGGTAAAGTATTCATACAAACATATAATTTACTTGTACTTCGAATATTTCTTTAGTCCTACCAAAATATAACTAGCTAAGGTGTTTCTTAAAAAAATAACACAAAATATGATATGATTAATGACACAAAATATCCAACAAAAATAATAATAATAATGAAATCGCGTAAAACAAATATTGCAAATTAACAAGTCATAATGAAAATGATCATCATTTAAAAGTACTAAATCATGCTAAAATAAGTTCAATAAGTATTAGTTACATGACTAAATATTAAAGGAAATTAAAATTAGATTATGTATTTTAATTGTCTAAACCAATGTAAAACTAAAGAACAATTATTCAATAATATTGTCATTATTAGTGTTGAATTGATTTCCTTTTTGCATTAGTATTAATTTGATTTGATTTAAGCTTTATTATAATTACAACATCTGTGGACTATGATCTTTATTGGACCATTCAGAATTCTAAGTTTCAAACTTGAAATAATATATTAAAAGATAAAAACTATGAAAAAGTATAAGAAATATTTAAAAATTATATCAAAGTAAATATCTTTATGCATAAAATAAAATTTTAAAATTATATATATAATGTCGGGTTGGTTTGGTTTCGGGTTGGAGTTTTTTAGTTAAAACCAAACCAACTCAAATATAGTCGGGTTTTTTTTTTCAATACCAAACCAAGTCAAACCAAACCACTAGTCGATTTTTTTTTCGGTTTGCGGTTTGGTTCGGTTTTTGGTTCGATTTTGTACACCCCTAATGTAGATAATATACCATTATGAGAAATATAAATTAGCTACAAAATATATTGGTAACTCTAGCTGATTCGATTCATCGTTAAAAAAGCATCTAGTTAATTAAATTTTTCTTATAATCCGTCGATAAGTAGATTTAGCATGAATTTTTTTATTTTTTAGCTATGAAATTTTGTCAATCGCTAATTCTTTATTTTCTAGTAGTGTATACCTTTGAACATAAGTATCACTGATTGATTCCACAAATTAAACCAACAGAAATAACTTTATCGTTTATTACAATTTTATGATTTTTCCAAAGCTCCTCTTTAAACAATGGTAATATATAATAATATTAATTAACCATGAAATTTTTAGCAAGCATAATATATGGTAATCTGCAAAAAGAAAAGAAAAGAAAAAAAGGCAAATAACCTATATATTATGGCTGGAATACTAGATAATTGATACTTGATAGTGTAATTACACTATTGACCTATGAGCTGCATAACTAGTAGAGAAATTCTGGATATATTTTCAAATTATTATTTGGAAAATCAGTATTTTGATGATAAAATGAATTGAAGTTGAAATTTTATTTGGATATTAATTTTGAATTTCTGAAGTTACACTTTTTTTTACGGACATTAAACTCTCACGTGAAAAATATCATAATTTCTCCGACTCTTATATAATCTTAATAAATGAAAAAATAGCGATCATTTTCATCATCACTTTATCTTATTAGTGTATTTGTATGTATAATTGCTAGTAGTTTATTGCTTATGTTGTTGTGGTTTATAATATGGTTAAATTGCTATTATCAAAGTGATACCTTGTGCATTTTTTGCATTAATGTGACAAGGGTTGCCTATTAGGTACGTAGGAATATTGGTTGGCACCACTAATGATATTTTCACATGGTCAACATTCATTGGTCGTGGTACTTTAGGGCTCGATTTGAGCCTTTTTATTGATTGATATGTTGTAACCTATAAATATTATCTTTTACACACTCATATGATATTCAGATTCCAAAAATTACAATAACAATACACTTATATTATTGTGCTTCAAGCTTTCTTTTTTCACTAAGTCTTTATCTTATAGCATTTAATTTATTATAATATCGTTCTCGAATCGGAAGCAAGAGATACTCAAACAACACCAAAGTGCATATATATACTTATCATCGAAGCTCTTACGCTTCACACAACTTCGTTATCGTTACCTCTTTCTTTCTTACTACTATATATTACCATATTCAACTGCTAATATACAAACTTAACGAGTTAATTAGCTAAGACGTGTGTCTTTGACCTTATATATATTCAACTGTATCATTTTCTCGATAAACAATCTCTATCATTATTGGTGAGATCCATTGAAGATATTCTAAAATCACCTTTTTAAGCTTGAAACGTGATGGAAAAGACAACAAGTGGATCTATTAAATTAAATAACTAGTATATAGTTTTTTACTTGCTTTATTGGGGTTTGTTGATAATAGTGTTGGGAGCTTAAGATCATTTTTGAGCCCACAATAAATGGGCTACAACAGGAAAATGAACCTTTTTTTTTTAAAATGATACTTTAAAATTGGCTTATCTTTTTTTTCTCAATATTTGCTTTTAGAGTGAAAAATAGTTTTAAGACCACAATTAAAGATAGCTAATAATTTTAGCCAAAACATCATTAATTAACAAGATTCGACTTCAAAAAGAACCATTTCATGCATACATATCAATATTATTAATGTTGAGGAATCTTACTAGCTCAGTTGGTTAGTTACATGAACTTTTACCTAATTGGTAAGAATTCGATACTCCACCTCGTAATTCCCTCCCTTATTTCCTCTTCCCTACCCCAATTTTTAATGTCCAAAACCAAAAAACATTCTAGTTTAAATAATCAAATAGAGATGACCCTAGAAATTCTTTTCTCCTAAAAAAAAACACTCTTACATAGGAAATACAGAAGGAGAACCCGAAAATGATACCGTGAAAATTGAACTCACACCTATTATGCTGGAGACTCATGGAGAGTCGAAAAAGAGATTCTAACATTTTGTATAACATCGTTAACGATACCTATGTACACATCAATGTGTTGTTAGAATTTTCCATTACCAATAATCCACAACCAATCCAGTGCAACACCAGAGAATAGTCCAGCAAGTAGACATAACACTAGCAAGTTGCCCAATGCATTTTGCTCAGGACCCTGTAGAAACAGAATCCAACAAGTTCAAAAAAATTCAAATGTTCCTGTTTTTTTCGATTTTTACAGTGATATATGGAAGTATTTCACTAACCTTGTATCCCTGAGGAGCAACTGTGAGGACACAAACGGTGAGATAACCATTGGTGAGTCCGAGGAAGGACACGAGCATTATCATCCAGCCTTGATCACCGTATTTTGCAGTGAAGTAGAAACAAGGAATGAACAAGAAACGAGATAGTGTTGCGATCATTAGGCCCTTTCGTGATTTCAACTTGATTTTCTCAATCAATGGAATGTATCTTGCTATCAAATCGAACATGTTGTAAACTGCTATCAAGACTAAAGCATACCTGAAACAAGCAAACCTTTCTTTAGTCGCATAATTCATGTAGTAAATCAACCTCGTATATATAGTCCATGTGATCGAATCTTTCCTGGAAGCGTTTTCTACTAGATGTTTGTTACAAGAATTGAATGCAGGACATGACAAAATACGCGAGCAGAGAAGAGGAAAGCAAGCTTACCATGAACCTAATTTGTGTGAACCAGTATTCTCGTACAAGAATCCAGGGAAAATTGACAAAGTCAGGACATAAATCAAGAACAAATCCAATAAGTAATCGATGTTCTGAAAGAACAGCTGTTTGTTGCTCAGGCGCTCCAATTGTTTAGCGTTAGTATCAGCCTGTTCAATCGACAGGAGCATATCAAACGTTAAGGTCAAGAAATCAGTAACAAATTCATTAGTTAACGATAAGTTGCATACTCTTTCGGTTGCTTCAGTTTGGATACCTGCTGCAGCTAAGTCTGCTGCAACAGTTTTTGATCCCTCTGCTGCTGCCTTTGTGCGGTAGTACTTAACGATTGGTAGCTTAGGAAAGACGAACGCGTATAGAAGAATACATAGAAATTCAAAGAATGTGGAGATAGCCAGAAACAACACTGCAAAATCAACAAACACAAGATTCTGACTAAGGAAATGACGAATTATAATCAAATAAAAACTACTTCATTTTAAACGTTTCTCTCGTTTTGATAACTAACAATGGCATTATAGATCACGTACTAACTCCTTTGCGAAGACCATTACTAGCCCTTTCAAAAGCTGCTTTAGTCACTAGCCTTAAAGCCGAGGTGAGAACCCCAGACGCAGCCAGACCGGCTAAGTATGACTGAAAAATCAACATGAGCAGCAATAAAACATTTTGCAATTGTGATTCAAACAACAAAATATCCAGTGTAATCCCACAAGTAGAGTCTCGGGAGGTTAGAGCGTATGTACACCTTAACCCCCTACCTTGGGAGGTAGAGAGGTTGTTTCTGATACACCCTCGGCTCAAGGAAAAACACATCAAAGCAAATACTAGGGAAAGAATCACAAAGCATTCTGATAAGAAAAAATGTAACAGTAACTACAACACAATAGTGCGATTATCAAAGTACAAGACTTATTTGAAGAGACAATCTTACTTGGATGAATTCAGGGCACATGAAGGATAAATCTCCTACCATTCCACCTTCAACAAAAGCATCAGCAACTCCAAAAGCCGCAACTATAGCACATATACCAATGTAATTTCCAAGACCGCCAGCTCCTGATGTAGCCAAATCCAGCTAGCAAGACGTGAAGAAAAAGTCAAGTCGGGATAAACAAGACATGAGTAAAGCAAATGAAATGACAGAATAGTTAATCAGAACATACCACTAGGAGCGCGAATGTGCTTAAGAAGAAAAGAGTGAATCCAGTTAGGTTGCGCTTTCTTGTATTGATTCTTGCCTCATTATATACAAGAATTGCCATTGTCGCGAGTGCAAATGGCTGATAAACGAGGGTAAGCACCCTTGAAGGATGGTATTTCTTCATTGTACATGACAAAATAAAACCAGTTATAAGCAGATATACTAATTAGTTATCTGGGATTACAATGAATTCAACTTAACTACAATTATAATGTACAAATAACAATCATAAACCATTGAGCTAATGGTCAAAAATACACTTGTTCATGAATTTCATACTCTAACTATCAGTTGCTCCATTTTCCTACCTGAACTATCGACATCTATGCATTAAAACACACCTCAACTATCAAATGTTCTCTTTTCCTACAACTATCACCATCGTTCACGCAAAAAGGGCCCTAATATTCACTGCTGCTCGGACTCTCCAAAATGCTACGAAAACCGCATTGAATCCTCCAAAATAAATGAATGAATCAATATCTCTACATAAGCCAAGAGACAGATCTTGTGCCTTTCCACCTAGTCGTATCAAAGATCCAACACACACCTCACAATATTCTTACTGAATCCGAGCAACATAGCTAACATTCCAAGTAAAAGTCAATTGACAGAATCATCCTAGACTTTTTTTGTCAAACATATTAAAGTCATGATTTTTCTGTATTCTTTAACAAAAAAAGAAGAAGAGGATAATTAAATTAAAAAGACACTCACAGGAAAAAGTTGATAATAATAATCACCAATTGTTAGCATACTATTCCAAGAAACAAGTGACCCAAGTCCAAGAATCCAACATACCACCATTCCACTATATTTTCCCTGAAAAATTCAGATACACTTCTCAGTCAATTAACAGAGGCATAAGTTCTAAATTCTGAAATTTTAAGCGCAGAGATCTTAATAACTCAGTTGGTTGACTATCTAGAATTTTACTATTAATTAATTGTGATTCCCTTTAACATTTCTCTTGCCCTTAGCCCAATTGCCCAATTTTTTTTTAAAAAAAATAGAATTTGAACATAATAAATGTAAAATTTAAACAAAAACTATTAATTTCTTCTGAATCGATAACAGAGTTAAAAACATTACCTCTAGCCTGGTTGGTGTTGAAATTATGCTTGAATCATCAATAGTCATGGCTGTTTAATTATGTTAAGAAGGAAATTTGCCAAAACAGAGTTCACCACACAAATTGTACTACACAAAGTATTTTCTTAATTCTTATAAACAAATACTGATTGGACACTAGGTAATTTCAACTTATGGAATAATAATTGAATATCGCTATCTGTTGATGAAAAGAAATAACATAATATTTGATAAAATAGTACGAATCGACTCGAACACCACAGCAGTAGTAGGAAAAAGAAAAACTTTATTATATCAACAATTATGTTTCTATATTTGGAGGATATTTTCTCAACTATAATGATCATGTAAAGTGCATTTATTGAAATTGTGAAAAATATGGAGGAGGTGGTTCTAAAATATATCTCTTTATATATTAAAGTGTAATAAATGAAAGTGAGATGAAATATTGTTGAAAGGTGTGAACATTGTGTTGACTTCTAATTATAAAAAAAATTTAAATGAAAAATGCAACATTGTTTGGTAAATATTTATATCTAGCCTTGTTAATTTCATATTTTTTAAACAGAAAATTAATTATTGGGTTGTTTTATCAAATTGATTTTTAGTTAATTAGGTTTTGAAAATTTTAAATTATTGGTACTTAGTGTAATTATTTAGTGATAAGAGTAATGTTAAATTTATTTTAATTTAAAAATGAATAAGTAAAAATTAATTTGGAATTTTTAATTAATATACGTGATAATTAAAAAAGAATTAATGGATTATTATAAATTTTCCTAATTTGTTTTTTAGTCAATCTTTGATGATTTTGGCGGTGATATCGAAACCTTTAAAACGGCAAATGACGTTGGCTTGGACTATATGGAAACCGACATATTTTAATAAAATACGATGCACTTATTATATGATACTAATAATTAAATATAAATCAATTTATAGCAAGGTGATATCTTTGGACGCACGTTGTTAATTAATTTTAAAAAAATAAAATTCAAATTCAAAATATCTAATAATTTTTTTTTATCATCCTATCACGATTAAATGCCTTAATCATTACAAAGAGAAAAATACAAATGTGGTGTCAACTCAAACTTTTTGCCATTATATGGTGTGCCGGAATTTATTGGATATTAATGTGGCTCTTATGAATTCACATAGAATAGAATGAAATGAGTTTTTTATTTTTATTTATCACTTACGTGTTTGCTATTTTAAAATTAGATTTTTATTTTGTTTACCATTTTTAATATATTTTATTTTTTTATATTTTATCCTTATTAGGAATTATTCATTTTCTAATCATTTTTCAAAATAAAATACTTCTTTCGTCTTATTGTGGTCTAAAATGAGTTTTATATGTTTGTGTGATGGTAAATCATTTCATTAAAGATAAAGTAAATATTTTAAATTGAAATTGTTAGTAAATATAGAATTGTGTTAATATTTTTTCAGACTGACTAAAAAAGATAGTGAATCATATAAAACGTGATAGACGGAGTACTAAACATTACTACTATTTAATAAGAATAGTGTGATAAAATAGTTATATCAATCATTATGTTCTTACTAAGAGTATAACAAACAAAAATGAACGGAAGAAGTAATATAGTAAAAGATTTGGAAAGCACGATCCGTGATACTCTCTCCTTGTTTTGTCCACTAGTCCAATGCCCATTATAGTGGTTGTTTGGAGATCGATTTGGCTTAATTTTATGTTTAGAAAAATAAATTTAATGATGAATAATTCCTATAGTTAATTAGATAAAAAAATTGTTAGTGGTCAATTTGTAGTTAATTTTTATTTTTTCTTGTTATAATATTTTAAATATTATTGATTTAATTTATCGATCACCAATTTGTAAAATACATTAAATTGATAATTGAATCATTAAAATATTAGTTACTTAACTAATCAATTACTGACTAATAATTTTTCAATTATCGATTTAGTTGATTTGGACTGAAAGCTTATTATTTTCTAACTCCTGCAATAGAATATAAAAGGGAATATTTTATTCGGAACCATTAAAATATTTTTGAATCTAGTGTACATGTGAAGAAGGTGATAAAAAATTCATAACTTAAAATTAAGGCAAAAAGGTAAATTTTGATAAATTTTATTGAGTTATTATCGATTAAATCGTAAAGAAAATTTAAATAACTCACTGTGTGTGCACAACTATCCATGGAGAGAAAAGTCCTTAATTATGTTGCATTTATTAATGTTAGCATTCTGGTATTTAACGTCACTATTTTTTTATTTTGAATTAAAAGTCTTGAGTTTGAATTTTAAATATGATTTAGTAGGGATTAATTATTATTTTCTTAAATAGACATTATATGATATGAACCTAAATTAATCAAGACTTTAATATAAGTATATCGATATCGAGTAGGAAATAAATCTTTTTTATACCCATACGCCTTATGTTTTATTTTCTAGTCAGAAAATTAATATACTTCCTCTATTTCATATTAAGTAAATTTTAGGACATTTTTCATTATTCAAAATATAAGATAAATATTTAAACTTTTTTACATATTTACCCTTCCTTTTAATGAAGTTTTATATTGTAATTTTCTGACCTAAGTTCTCTAGCAATACCTAGAAAGAAAATAAGTGTACTGAGAAATCCAATAACAAAAAGGTTTTGAGGCGAATTTTTTTCATCCGTACGTCAAAAACTTAGAGAATACAGAGAGATATCTGATACTTGTATTCATTCGTCAACTGATATTTATGACATCTAACTTTAGGTGTTTACAAGTAGATACTTAAATTTGTACAAAATTGAACAAATAGACAATTCGTCCAAAATTAGATGTGTTTCTACTTGTTCAATTTTATATAAGTTTAAATGTCTACTTGTGCACACCCAAAATTAGAAGACATAATTATTAATTGAAACCAATTAAAGAATATATTTATATATTAAACCATTGTTAACTAAGTAACAAAGACAAAACGTAAAGACCATCCTAAAATAAAACCAACGTATATAAACACTTTACAACATAACCAAAGGATAGCCCAAGTTCAACAAGTGATTATAGTAGTTCTTTTTTTCACCCACAAACTGCCATATATTAATTCATCACTAACATATATGTCTAGAGCCGTCAAAACGGTCTTAGCCCATGGGCCGACCCAATCCAATTCGTTATTGGGAATAGGAAAAAAGGACAAATATATCCATGAACTATGGGAAATGGTATGCAAATACCCTCCGTTATACTTTTGGGACATTGGTGTCCCTGCCGTCCAAAAACTAGAGCATATATGCCCGTTAGAATGAAGGGCAAATATGCTCTAGTTTATGGACGGCAGGGGCACCACTGTCCTAAAAGTATGACGGAGGGTATCTGCATACCATTTACAATAATTTGGGGGGTATATTTGTCCTTTTTCCCTTGGGGATAGGGTTGGTTTATGATTTTTCAAGCCCATTTAAAACTAGGGCTTATAAGTCCAGCCCATATAAGTCATTGGCCCTTCAGGCTTGATCGGGGTCGGGTCAGAATTTTTTATTTAAGGGTAACTGACAATAATCTCACTAGTATATAATCTTATTACTTAAATACACACTATGTTGTAATATTATGAATTTTACTAGATTTTGGTACGTCCAGATACATGTATCTCGGAATATATGAACTCAAAATTAGGTTAATTTGTCCTAGATACACTCTATCCAAGAAGATTCGCATGTATCAAGGATACATAGACAAATCTCGCGCCCTCACCTCCCTCCCATCTTGCTTGTCACTCTCTTATCTCGCTCGCGTATTTGGTATGTGAGATGCATGCTAATTACACTAGATTTTTTACTAGTGTTATTGAAACAACATCATTGTTTGCCATATTTGATTTGAAAATCTTCTCATTTTCTTGATGTTATAGAATTATAAGTTTGAAAAGAAAATAATGAAAAAAAAAGAGAAAAATAAAGGCTAGCCCGCCCCAGCCCTCGGCCCTCCTAGGGATGGGTTGGGTTGAGCATTTTCAGGCCCTACCAAATGAAGGGCCGACCCGTCTTAGCCCTTCAAATTTCTTGATCCGCGAGGCTTGGGCCGGATGGGGCTGGGCCAGCCCTTTTTTACCTCTCTAAATATGTCCAAAGGATAGTTCAACATTATTTACAATTCAACTTGAGAATAGTCTTTCTCAAAAATAACTCAGGCAACAAAGAAATTGAGAATTTAGCTACGTTATAAAGCTATAACATTAAATCTTCTAGAAATATGTACAAACACAATATGCTCTAGAGATGAAGACATATTTCAAGTATCTTCACAAATTATATCTATAACCTAAATAGTCTCCACATTTTTAATACATCTACAACACCTTTTACATCATAGAGAACATAAAGTTTCCTCCATCCATGCGGTATCACTTTTTCCAAAAGTTTTTCTTAACAATGCCAATTTGGGAATTAATTATGTAGTGTGATCATTTTCTTGATTTTTTTTTTTTTTTTTTTTTGGGGGGGGGGGGGGGGGGGT
>JAJOOI010012250.1:0-21078 GCA_029582585.1 Solanum bukasovii
AAGGTGAATTACAAAATGCATTTAAAATGACAATAAAACAAGGAGGAAAACAAATAAAATGTTTCAAAAATACATTTTCCAATCCTATATACCCTATGAATTGATGTTTGCTTAGGGATCACATTCATTGCCAATTAATTTGGCCCCCCTTTGTATCATGATCATTACATGTATCCTATTTTCCAATGCATGCATGAGTCTAATCTTTTAATAAATTGGATATCATTGAGCTGTCAAATCTTATTACCAAAAAAGAAATTAGAGTTTTGTATATAAAAATAGGATCTTGATTTTATTACCATATACGTACCTATGTTAATGCGTACCATGCATGTGCAAAAATTCATTTATTATGACATGCTTTCAATTCATTAAAAAAGATTAGTAACATCAAGTAAATATTTAATTTTCTGAAGTCCAACTGTTGATCACATGCAATTAATCCTATAAATATATAACCATAAATAGTTGAAAGTAAATAGAGGATCAAGTCAAAGGTATATCACGTACGCAATAGGAATGGCAAGCCAATTGGTCTTGACTAATATTGTATCAAAGGCATGGCAGGAGCTAAAGTTTGGTGAATATATAGACTATTTGACTATTGAGAAGAACCCTCAATAAGTGTACAAATTTCTGCCAAAATTAGGTTACACTGACGGTGCCTTTTAATAGCTTACACGAGTTTTCATTGACAACCTCTCTTTTTGATCATTCGTACAAAATAAAGTTACACTTGAATATTCTCCATTTAATAATTGTAACAATCAAATCCGCCGTTTTCAAAGACACCTCGTGCGGAGTTCCAAAATCTTTATGAATTACGTTGCCAATGTAAAATTGGGGTGACACGAAAAAATCTCCATGGGTTTTATTTGATCTTTAGTTAATTGATCAATTTCAATTAGATTCAATTACATATCTTTCAATTGATTTTATATATACCCATGCATTATTCATGATTTTGACGATGAATCTATGAAGATATGAATATGATTTATAAAATTTATGCATAATTTATGATTAAAAGATGTTTATGATCTAAGGTCGCTTTTAAGATAAGCATCAAAGAAATTGTGAAAGGTTTTCTCACATATTAAGAAATCATGATTTGGTGAAAGGTTTTCTCACACATACATGATTCATGATTCAAGGAACCACTCTATGATGACTTTATGATTTGGATTGGTATGTTGATTATTGCCTATCCTAATGTTATGCTTTGACAATTGACTTTATCGATTCCGTTAGGATTTAACTTAGCACCGAAAGAATTTTAGGTGGAGGCTCAAATAGGATAGTCTCTAGTAGCAGCCTGTAGTTTCAAACTACGTGCCCCCTAAAATTGTCTTAAATGACCTAACTAGTGGATTCACAAATATCATATACTCTCTCTTCTCAGTGTGAGAGTTACATATGATTCCATGTTATAGCTCACATGGTCAATTGTTGGTCCTATTTCTAAGTCCTATAACTGTCACGACCCAAAGTATACCCTCGGTGTAACATGACCTATAGAACTCCGAAAGGCTCTACACAAGCCACTTAGCATACATCACACAAGATAGTAGAAATAAAGATTTCAAAAGAAGCATTTTCATATCATAAAAGAGTTTGACAAAGCGAAAGTCCGACGTCGTCTCAATGAGCCATCTAATATATCAAAAGAAAATGGTTGGGACGTAACCCATACACCACATACATCATCTGAAAACTAGAAAGAAATAAAGCAAGTACATGTGTCTCGGTCCTCAAAATATGAGAACTCACCAACTTTTAAAATCCGATAGGATGATCGACTTGCCACAAGTGTGAGAGGTAGGAGTGTCGAACCCTACATTAATGAAATAATGTAGTAGTACATGGAATGTACTAAGTATGGAGTAATATGTATAAATAAACATGCTAGTATAAATATTTTAAATATGTAAGGCATGACCAACATTTGAACATTTAAAGTCTTAAAAGAAGCAACAATGTATAAATCATGAGAAATGGTCAATGCATTTAAAATAAGAGACATAAGGAAGTTTTAAAGAAACATATTTGTATTTGTGGGATATTAGTTTTAACCGACAATATGACCATGAGAGCTATATCATGGGATCTAATATATCCCTCATACTGAAAGAAGGGGATTCTACTTGCCAAAGTAGAATCCGTACACATAATCTTTTGCTAATGTGGATCCACTAGTTTGGGACTAGATGCTACTAGAGACTACCCTATTTGAGCCTCCACCACAAAACCCTCTCGGTGCTAAGTCTAATCCCAACAATTTAGATAAACTCAAATATCATTATAACATAGGAATTACAATGATCAATACCAATCCATACCTTAAATATCAAAACATAGAATAACTTACGGTAAATATCATATAAATTACATTAAATCATGCAATAGAAGGTTGAAACAATAATTGAATCATGATTGGATAACACCCATGGAAAATTAAGCAAAACCCTAATTTGATCCATTGAAATTGAATTGAGGAATTTAAAACCTTGGGGATCCCATGGAGGAATGGACTCCATGGGTGAATACCCACATACCTTTCTACTTAAATCCCAACATGAATGGTGAATTGAAGAACTTGGAGTGAACCCTAGACTTTTCTTCTTCCTTAACTTTAGAGGGAATTTTGGGGAATGAATTTGGTTGGGTTTTGGGGAAATAGGATAATGAGTTTAAAGTGGGTAGATTTAGGACTTTAAAGTCTTTATATAAGAGTGAAGATATATGCCAAAATGACATAGTATAGGCCTAAAACATATGGGAAAAGACCCAAAAGCCGTTAATAAATAACTGTCGAAACCAGTCTACGGGTCCAACCTACGGACTGTAAAACTTTCTACAGTTCGCACTGGTCAACTATAGACCAGGTACTGGGAACTTAATATTTACCCAAGTTTGAAGGGACCCTTCTACGGTCCGTAGGACTACCTACGGTCCATGAATCCTAATCGTAGATCTCAATAAGAAGTTTATTGGAGATCTGACATCCATTGTTCCTTTAGAAGGTTTGGGAGTTAATAAAATCTTTCTTATGAAGAGGTTCTGGTTGAGATTTTGGGCCAACGAGTTTGGAAGTTGAGATACAAAGAAGTTGCTTCTGTAAAAGTTCTTTGGAGGAATTAATTAGTTGGGGGTGCTACTTGGGAGGCCGAAGCTGATATGATATCTCGATATCCTCATATCTTTCCATCTGCTTCTATTCTAGCTTGAGGTATTAGTTCCTCATGGTTCACTTTTTTGGATTCTTGCATTTTAGTCATTTCATGTTTCTATATGCATACATGTTCATGAAAATTTGATTTGTGATGTTATGATTTAGATTGGAATGATTCTCCATGTTTATGTGCATTTTGATGAGATTTACATTCATGTTGGGTTGTTAGTTTCTCTACTACTCTATTCATGCTATTTTGAGTCCCATTCGAGGACGAATGTTCCCAAGGTGGAGATATTGTAACACATCGAATGTTGGAAAGTCAAGAGGAAAGGGAAAATATAGATTTTTGGCATTGAAGTAGGTTCTACGAGTGCAACCTACAAATCGTAAGAAGTATTACGAGCCGTAGAAAGGGAGACTTATACTTGGAGATGAGTTATTAGAAATTTAAGTTTTTGATGTTTGACCTACGAATGGATAGGATGGGTCATAGATGGGTTCCGTAGAAAGGTTTATGACTTAGAAAAAAATTGGGTTAAATTTGAGTTCTACGAATGAGATCTAAGGACCGTCGGAATTTAGACAGACCGTAGATGGTCTCATGGGAAGTAAGGTGAATTTTAGATTTCTGAAGTTGGTTCTACGGTTGACCAGTACGGGCCATAGAAACTTCTACAGACTGTAGGTCGAAACCGTAGACACCATCCGACAATTATTTTAAAGGATATTTGGGTCTTTCCCTTTGCATTAAATGCTTATATTATGTAGTTTCACCTATTTATAAGTCCTATAAGTACCCTTCTACCCCAAAATTTTCTCCAACTCTCTCATTCACTTGAATCCTCGAATTTCCTTCACAATCATCTTTCCCAATTACCTCTTAAGTCCAAGAAGAAGACTAGGGTTCAAGATTCAAGTATTCAATCCCTCCCATTTCTTTTGGGCTTTGATCCTAAAGGTATATAGAGTTTCATCAATGGGTTCCATTCACACATTGAACCCCAAGATTTTCTCAATTCTTCAAGTTCAATTTCATAAATTTGATTAGGTTTTCATTCAATTTTTTGATGGGTTCTAATTGTGTTGATTCAATCATTTGATTTTGATATTATCATGATTGTTTTGAATTAATTACATGCTTTCCAATTGATTTCACATGAACCCATGCATTATCCATGATTTTTGACTATGAACTCTTAAATGCATGAATTTACAAAGAAGCTATGAATCTATGAATGATGATTTCATGAAAGTTATGCATGATTTATAAAAAATAACGTTATATAGCCTATGTAGCTTTAAGATAAGCATCAATTAATTGTGAAATAATTTTCTCACATATGCATGTGAAAGGTTTTCTCACATTGAGGAATCATGATTAGTGAAAGATTTTATCATACATGGTTTAAGGAGCTACTCAATGATGTTTTAAGCTTGGATTAGTAAATTAACTATATTATTCCATGTATGATGATATGCTTATGTTTATGACTAATTTTGTTGGGATTTTTACTTAGCTCCGAGAGGATATTGAGATGAAGGCTCTCCCGTTAGTAGAGGCTGGGTCTCTAGTAGCAATCTCCTTATTTCTAACTACGTTCCCCCTAAGGATTTGTCTTAGAAAGACATGGCTAGTGGATCCATTTAAGCTAGAGTTTAAGGTCTTTTGTAACACCTCGGAAAACTAGTAGGTGAGACTAGAGCCTCACGAGTGTGTTGTTGAGTTTGATGTGGAGTTTTATGTTGTAAAATGGTTTCCCAAGTTTGGGTTGAGGGGTTTAGGGTTAGGGGTTAAACGTCAAGGTACAACCCCCTAAGGACCAACCAAGGGTCCTTGAGGAGGACCCTAAAGCCTAACCCCAAGGCTACCCCCAAAGAACCAAAAGTTGTCAAAAACTTAAGACCTACGGATGAGACCTACGCCCCGTAGGTCCATCCACGCCTCGTGGGGGAGGTCCGTAGCTCAAGGACCAAGATGTCAAGTTTCTGAACCCACCCACGGACCTGTAGGACTAGGCATGAGTGCACCCACGGTCCGTGGGTCAAGGGGCGTGGATCACACCTGGGAATCTGCCTAGGCTCGGCCAATTAAGGGGCAAGGTGGTAAATTCCTAGGGTGGTTAGTTTAGTTAGGGGTCAGTTTATTTTAATTATTTAGAGTTATTTAAGGATTTTTAAACTATTAACTACCCTTTTACAAATCATAATCCCCCAAAACCCAAAAATAGAAACCACCTCCTATCCAAATAATTCTCTCTCTAGAAACATCCGTTGGAGAAGAAGAAGTCAAGGTTTGGAGCTCAAGCGTTCATCTTTTCTCTTCAATTTCGTGGAGAATATTCAATCAAGGTATGTTAGTTTTCATATATGGGTAGCTTTCACCAATAGAGTCCCTTCAAAACATGATTTCAAAGCTTCCAAATTCCCCCAAAAGTTAGGGTTTCAATCTAAGTCATAGGTTCAATTTCAAATCATTTTCATAGGTTGATTTATGATTATTATGATTGAATTGAGGAATTAATGTTGTTTTATGATGAAATCCCCCTATAAACCCATGATTCCCCCAAAATACTAAATTGTGAATTTATGATGTGGGTTGATTGATTATGGAAGCATGTTAATTGATTATATCTATATTGATTGAGTTATTGAATCATGAGATTCCCCTTATCTAATGTAGAATTTTAGATGTTTGGGTTGAGATTGATTCCTAACCTTCGAGGGAAAATTATGAAAGATTGATGTATAATCATGATGCTATGTATATGCTTTATGATTTCAATGAAAGTAATGTGACCATGTATAGAATTCAATTGTGTTATTATTGAAAGGTTATTCCAAATTATACACTTATGAATGATGATGAAATATGTGAAAGGTTTCTTCAATGTAATGATACATCTTGAATTGGTAAGTTTAGGACATCATCTTCTTGTGTAAATGAAAGTGATCTTGATTATTGTACCTTGAATTGGTAGGCTTAGGGCATCCTCTTCTTGTGTAACTAATGTATCTTGACTTAATGAACATTGAATCGGTAGACCTAATGGTGGTAGCCCTTTCATGTAATGAATAATGAACCTTGAATCAGTAGACCTAATGGTGGTAGCCCTTTCATAAATGATTAATGAAGTATTCTATGGCTATGTCATGAACCGGTAGACCTAATGGTGGTTTCCCTTCATGATGAGTCTATGAACTACTATAATGATTAACCTTCAATCGGTAGGCCTAATAGTGGTAGCCCTTTAATGTGTGAAATGATGAACTTTGAATCGGTAGACCTAATGGTGGTGGCCCTTTCTTGAGGATTCAATGAGCTATCCTAATAATGTACCTTGAATCGGTAGACCTAATGGTGGTGGCCCTTTCATGTGTAATAATGTACTTTGGGTCGGTAGACCTAATGGTGGTGGCCCTCTCAAGTATAATAACGTTAATGAAAAATGAACTACTCTATGAGAATGTAAGCTTAGCACCGAGTGGATATGGAAAGATGGATGCTCTCCCCTCCTTAGGTCGGGTTTCAATGAACATCTTTCTTATCCCATAACTATGTGCCCACATAGGTTATTAGCTAGTGGATCCACTTAAGCTAAAATGTTACTAGTTCTACCTTAGGCAAGTAGATCAACTCTTTTCGGTGTGGGACATGACACCGGATTCCATGATTTCCTCTCATGGTCTATGTTGGTTAATGCTTATTCCCATCATGTGAGTTACGTGCTATGGTTACTCAAGAGGTTGTATGAAGTGTGGGTGGTAGTATGTGATGACATTCATCATTGCACGAGTAGGCTTTAAGAGGGCTATGATGTGTTTCTCTAATGTCTAATGAAATGAATGTACTCATAATGATGCTAAATGAGAATGTTGACTTAAAGGCTTAAAGTAATGATGATTACTTAACCTGAAAATGTTAATATGAGTTGCTTTCCTTGTCATGCCTTATTGAATGTGAATGTTCCTTGTCTATGATTATTGACTAAACAGGAGAATGAGGAATGGTAAGTATGTTATTGTTGCCTCAAAGTGGTACTTAGTATGAATGGTATTATGTGATGCCATTCATACATTGCACAAGTATAACTTAGGGTTACTTTCATGATGGCTCTATTATGTTCTAATGACTTACATGATGAATATGCTTATGTCTTGTGTGTTTTTACTAAATATGCATGATGATTCTCAAACTTGACATAAAGCATGGTTTCCAACCAAAATGTCCTTTTTAGCATGATTTTAGCATGGCTATCATACTTAGTACGTATTTGTGCTAACCCATATTTCTTCTACATTTTTCTACAAAGTTTAGGGTTTGGATTTGAGTTCTATTCTTGAAAGATGGGTTTCTAAGGTGCAAGGAGTTAAAGATTTGGTGAGTCCTCATAGCTTCAAGGAAAAACCCACCATTTCCTCTATGTCTTTTATTATTATGTTTAGAGATTTTGTATGGGCTGCGTCCCAAAGTTTTAGTCTTATGGTTCTAGATGGTTTGAGACAAAGTATAGACTTCCGCTCATGTTTATAAAAGACTTCGATTGTAAAAGAAAAAGTTTTAAATTTCCGCACCATATTCTATTGTCTTATGTTATGAATGCTATGAGGCTTGTATGAGGCTCTTTAGATTCTTGTATGCCGTGTTACGTCTGGGGTGTAGGCTTGGGTCATGACAAATATGGTATCAGAGCACAGATTTTGGGATGGTTCTAGGATGTCTCAAACCACATTTAGTAGAGTCATGTTCATAGTGTGAAGCTTGCCACATTTATGAATAAGAGGCTATTGGATGATAGGAAAACTTCACTTCTTCATTCTCCAAGTCGTGCTATAGAGTTTAACTCTATAATGTCTCTCTCCTATTCCTTATCCGATGGTCTTTGGGATATGACCACTTGAAGGACTTATGCTACAAGGATTGAGGGAGAAAAAGGTTAGTAGTGATGCCAATTATGGCTATGTGACTAGATGAGTCTTGATATGATAGGTTTAGATGATATCCTTTAGTATAAATGGGTTGCATTATGGTTATAGGTGTTTGTTGGTAGAAAGTTATGATGAGTTTTGAGGCCTGTTGAAAGGTTTGATGAATAGGGTGTTTTAGAAATGCCTAGGTGTGTTGAGAGGGTAGACTTCTCTAAGAAAGGTAAAAGTGTTATTCACCTTGGTTTAAAATCATCTTGTGTGATGGGTATGAAGACATAGTGATGACTTACTCCGACCTTAGAATTGAAAGAAAAGAGGATTAAGAGTCCATATAGGTTTACTCCTCATACGCTAAAATTACACCTCCCTAAAGAAGTATAAGCTATCATTATCAAGTAAAAAACCCAACTTGTAGGTTGGGGTTGATCCCACGAGGTATATGGTTTATACTTAACTTTAACTTATGATTATATTCGTTTAGTCAACGTATTTCCGAGACAAGTAAGTAAAGGAGGGGAGGGGGGATAACTGATTGTTGTTTGGAGAGTAAGTGAGCAAGATTCGAACTTTAGTTGTTATCAATGAGAGAAAGAAACTAGGGTGTATGTGCTCCCCATAAGCTCATAACGCGGAAATCCTACTGATAGTAATCCTTTCCTAGTGTATCACATGCAAAGTGGTAAGTTATGTATCCCTAAGTGTTTGGTCCGCCAAATAGAGAATTTCACCCCGCACCTTGGTCCGGATATGTGTGTATAATTTACTAACCCTTACCTTTACCTCAGCTTAGACATCACATCAATGTATGACTTAGTTTTCACCCTTTTACCAATTGACATTAGACTATTAGATAGTATCACAATAAATCTCTGTTGATAATTCTTTTCTTATTAACCACCTCCTTGTTCTAGTAAGTAGCAACAAGACGAGTTCTAATGTTGGCCACCATTAAAAAGACTTATAAACGAAAGAATTATCAATGCATGTTGTACACTATTCAAGAGTTACTTAGTTACTATTCATACTTTGTTAATCGCTCATGGTTATCACAACCCTAGTTGTGGATTTAGTTATCCATGCTAGCAAGAACACAATTCATATTTTTAGAAGAAGAATTCATGAACTTACGTAATGAGTAGAAGAAACTCGTAATCTCTAATTGAAATTCAAAGCAAGAATCTTTATAAACCAAAGTTAGGAAATCAAATTGCTGGAGTTTGCAAGTTAATTTACAAGAAAATATCAAGAACTAAAAGTTAAAAATAATGTCTAACACCCAAAAACGAGGTTTACATACCCTATTTATAGAAAAATATGTCCTAAACGAAAAGGAAATGAAACAAGGAAATAAACTTTTCTGGACGCGGCTTCAATCGACGATACAGACCTATAGACCGTGGACTGACCTACAGTCCGTAGGTCCCTTCCGTGGCTCAATACTTAGACAATTTCTCAGAAGTTTTGGAACCTTCAACTTCTTGTTGCAATCGATGGACTTGTAGAATGGACCGTGGGTCGATCCAAGGTTTTTGGGTCCTCTTCTGTGGCTCCATACTTCGACTTTTCAATCAGGTACTGGAGTTTCAACTTCTAGTTGCAATTGACGGACCTGCAGGATGTCTCGTAGGTCGACCTACGGTTTGTCACTCTCCTCCGTAGCTCCACACTTGGTCAAATTTCCATGAAGATCAGTCCACACCTACCCGCTGACTGACTGTGACTGGACCTACGGTCCGTAGGTCACTTCCGTGGGTGGGCATTTCTGCAGAATTTCAGTTGTATCTCTCTCGAACTCGTCCAAGCCTATTTCCTGCAAATTTAGCACAATAAACTTTAGTTCTATCACAAAATGGCCCTAGACACACACAACTCTTAAGTGGAATGTATTAAAAATACCGTAAACTCACGGTATATCAACAACCTCAACTTAAATTTGTTGTTTGTCCTCAAGCGACGAACTAAGACTCTAAACGACACTTGTGTAGAAGCAGACATTCAAACTCAAGCAATCACGTGGCTTTCTATCCTGACTCCCTTTTCTAGTGCAAATCTTTTCTCTTTGACTCAACAAGTTAACTCATGCAAATCAAGATTTGACAAAGATCGACCAATAGACACACAACATACACTTTTTCGCAATCACTAAGGTACCAACTGTCCAACAATGTAACTAGTGCCCTTACTTCAAATTAAATCCTTTTCATACAGAAGATATGAATTTAGAGTTTTAGGATTCATTCAGCACTCACGCTCAAAAGTGACTTCAGATACAATTAGTGCTCAATACCATAAGCTTGCCCTTATTTTCACTACTTAGATTCTCCAAACAAGTTGCTAGGATCACTATAGGAATTTCTTAGCTTGTAACGTAGGCTCAGGGTCAGGTGTGGTACATTTGGGTACTTTTTAGTGACTTTCTGCCCTTCTTGACATTACATTGATTTTTTACCTCTTTTCTCAACCTATTTTCGACATCCTTGCATTTCACTTTCTTTCCGTTGACTCTTTTCAACATGGATGTGACTTTTTGACTTTGAGACTCTTATTTTTCACTTTTTTATTTTTTTTTATTTTTCAGCACTTTTATTTACAATCTTTTTGCTTCTTTTGCATAAAGTCACATCCTCTTCTCTCTTTTCTTTTTCTCTTTTCAACACCAAAATCTTTTCATACCATTTTTTTCTTTCGGTTTCTTCTTTCATAGCCACCCTCAACTTATAGATTTTTCATTAGTTGAGGTGCAAAATATCCGATGTCGGACTAGGGCCAAGATTGAGGTCACTTTTGCATTAGCCACCCTCAACTTAGGCTTTTGGCCAAAGTCAAGGTGCACATGTCCAAGGAGGGACCGGGGCCAAAACAATTATTTTAGGGAAGGTGAGTTAGGTGAATCAAAAGAAATGGTCTATTTTAGGCTCAAACATTTGGATCAAAGGAAACATTGATTGCATTTGGTTGGATCATTTTAGGCTTATGTGGACTAATTTGAACAAGGGCCTATGGTCACTTCCCAACTTCTAGCCTAGATCATCTTAGCAGGATCAACAGGGTAAGTTCTAGATTGGCACAAACTGTCTGAACATTCAACTTTTCTCACACACTCTTGGCACATTGTTTCATTATCAGATTATCACATTACCCAGTTCATGTTTTAGCTTAAGTCATGAGATCAAATCGGTTCTTATCATGTCATAATGAGATCCAGCATATTCAACTCATCAAGACTACAGATCTAGCACAATTCAACATTTTTGGACATGGATAATTTTTTCTCATGCTTTTCATGCCATCATGCTTTTATTTTTCTACTTACTCCTACACATACATTCCTAAACATGCCGGTTTAACAGAAATTAAAACAGTCTCTTGGGGGGAAAGAACACAGGCAAGAAAACCTCAAGAGAGGATTATGAGTTGGGTTACTCAGACTTCACTCTATCACTCATGATCCACTTACCTCACCCCTAACAAAATAGAGTGCAATTGTCCCCAATGCACAAAAAGTAAAGAATAAAGGACCGGGTGAAGCAAACCTGTGGCGCATAGTGCCGAAGACCTATCAACAAGCGGGTGGGTCTGGTTTCCCGGAGCCCGCTGGATTAACACTTGGGTCACCATCAGTAGTGCCCACATATACCATCTCAGCACCATCAGTAGTGCTATCATCAACTCTTGCCGCACCATCAGTAGTGCTTACGCCAACTCTCACTACACCATCAGTAGTGCTCAGGCTGCTAGAGGCACCAACACCTACCTCCTTAGCCCTCTGCTGCCACAACTCCTCATCAATGATAGTTTCCCTTCGAGCCGCCTTCGTCTCTTGGCACTCCCTCTTGCTAACTCTCCCAGCCTCAGTATCATCAAAATCCCGACTGGAGCGGAGGCGCTTTCCAACATGACGGGAAGCAGCATGAGGTGACATCTCATCCCCGAATAGAGCATCGAACACCGTATTATCAACCAGTTCCACGAGGGATGACTCAGGCTCAGTCTCTGGTGGAGCTAAAAGGGTGTCTAGATCATCCTGGAGACTAGCTAACTCCGTCCGGAAAGCAGAGACATATGTGGTGGGGACTGGTCGCTCTAAGACATATAGCTCTAATGCATCAAGGCGTTGGTGAACAGCCTGAACCTTTCGGTCCATCATCTGCTCCATCTGTTGCTCAACCCTAGTCGCGAACTCTTCAATCGCACACTGCATCAATGGCCTCACAAGCTGATGCAGGGTAGCCATCTGAGCCTTCAATTTATGAACTCGAGCTAAGGGTACAACAACAAACCTTAAAGAGGGGGTGGCTCTGGATGAGCTTGGGGACTCACTGACGGCCGGAGAATGGGAAGCCGGGGCATACTCAGTAGTGGTTGGAGGGACATGTTCCTGACCCTGCATATGTTCCACATCTTCTACCAAGTCTACTCCCAATGAAGGCACCTCAACTTGTGGCTCTCTGTGTGGTGCCACCACATTGGCCTCTTCTCGAATCAAGCCTATATCGAGTGTCTTGGTCACCTGGATCAAATTGTCGCTATGCCAAACTGGAATTCCAGCATCCCTGCGTAGCTGAAAAATGAGTCATGGGAAATGGTAAGTGGTGGTGGCTTTGAACTCCCTCTCGTGTATCTCTGCAATAATCATGTGGGCAAAATCCATCTCAAACCCTGCAACCATGACTTTGCTGTCCCAAGTAAAAACATTATTTGCTTGCATAGGAGACACCCTGTTTCGCACCAATAGTCAGAAGAATTTGGCCACAAAAGTCAAGGTGGCCTTTTTGATGCCTACACCCAAGGTACTGACCCACTCGGGGCGCTCTCCGTCTGTTGCAAGGTGACGGGCCAACCAACGAAATAAAGTCTCCCTCTGCTCTGCATTCCTCTGGAATTCCCCGCTCCTAACGATGTCCCAACGATAATCAAACTCGTTCGTGTTGATAGCTAGAGTGTTTCCCGGACCATAGAGGAATCTGTGGATGGTGGTCTTCGATATATCAACCGCAAACCCATGCACTAATGTAGATGTGAGAAAGGTTGGGCGGCGGGCTTGGCCCGTCTGTCAATGGAACCTTGGAGGGTGGCTGCACAGAAAATGTATAACTCCCTGACGATCTCCTCGTTGAAGGACCTTGTTCTACGTGCCATCCACTTGCACATGTGCCGCTGGAAGAGAGCCTGGATGTCAGGAATAGTATGAAGGCTGCCTGTGAGCACCCGACGCTCCTTGGTAACCAATCGATCCATCTTCTCTTTCTCATTCAGCATCCTGGAGTCGCGACATAACTGCCACTGGCCACTCACGCACCATCTGTTGGGATCCCAACGAACTGGTGCAGGATCGGTACTTGGAGGCATTTGAATGTCATCTGTACTATAAGCCTCAGAAGATGAGGCGTTGGCGCCATTAGAACTGGAGCCGGAGCTGGAATCAGAGGCGGACTCAGAACCAGTTGGTGAACCGATCAGTGTATCCTCCTCATCAGACTGGGAGGTAGTGACTACGTCTGGAATCACCTGTCATGATTGATTCTGTGTGGTGAGGTAGGAATTGTCCTAGTAGTGGGTGGGACATATGCGGGGTCAGTCTCCACATCAGTATCTTGATCAAGTAGCCGAAGGGTTGGTGCCATTGATTTGGACTTGCCCCTTGCGGCGTAGACTGGAGCTTTCCTAGCAGTCATAGTACTTGTGGAAGCTTGGTTAGTACCAAAATAAACCAATAACACACTCGAAAAAATTTTAGACTAAAGAAAGAACCAAAACTAAAACTAAAAAAGTTCTGTACAATAGCATCAGTGTCTATCTACGGTTCGTAAGTTGACCTACAATCCGTGGATCCCCTTCGTAGATCAGAGATCCCAAAAAATTAGGTCTCTGATGGGAACCACGGATGTGCAGACCTACGGACCCTAGTCCACCTCCGTGGTTCCTCACTTAGTGGATCTTTCATGTGCAACAGACCCACAGACCTGATCTACGGTCCGTGGACGGGGCTGATGGGTCAAGTCTGTGCCATGTATCAGACATGCCTCCTTTTTAAACCATTTTTTCAACAATTCAAACAATCAACCTAAGTCTAATCATGTATCCGATTACTCGTTATTTCAATTTTGTAGCATACAAAACTAGGAACCCTAAGTTGAAACTGCCATTTAGACTATTTACCCTAAGTTATTTGATTACAACAACAACACAATCACATTCTATCATCCCAAGGGTATTTCTAACTATAGTTTATCATGCATTTTCATACAAAAACAACCCAAGCTCAAGACCCACTTCGTGACTTCATGTATTGAACAATGAATACCGAAATTCAGAGTTAAGGTGAAGTCGTTTACCTTACAAATATTGGAAATGGGTGATTGTGTGATGCAATAGATTCCTTAGACCTTTTGCTAGCCTTTCGACCCAAACCCGGAAAATGGAATCGCTGGGAAAATAGAGATGAGGATTTGGGAAGAGGGAAGATGGAATAGTGATAAGGGAATATGGGGAAATGAATGAGGAGTGATCTATGGGATTTGGGAGTTTAATGGAGTGATTTTGGGAGATGAAGGGGTTAGAAATGGTTGGGAGGGAGTTTTGAATGTGGGGGATGAATATAAAATGAAGGATTTTATTTTTAAAAATGTCCGGGTCGGGTCGGGTCGGGACGGGAAAACCATAGGTTTGGACCCACGAGACCCCGTCTATGGGCCGTGGGTCAACCTATGGACCGTGGGTGGGGTCCGTAGGTCACTCAACAGTTACGAAAATTTGAGGAGTTACTTGGGGATCTACAGACACCATTCAAGGTTCGTGGATTAAACCACAGACCGTCGATGGGGTCTGTAGGCCTCTGCAACAAACATTTTCTGCAGATTTGGCTTTTCATCCCTGCACATGTAGCAACCGTTACGACTTTCTTTTTACATTTTCTGGACACTTTTTAGACACGGACCCTACGCTATATCTAGCCAACAATAATACAAAAATAAAACACCTATCAAAGTATTACAAAAATTCAAATAAACAAAGAAAACTTCTAAATCGAAAAGAAAAACCTATAGTTGGCAAGATTGTACATCTTGGGTTGCCTCCCAAGTAGCGCTTGATTTAACGTTGCGGCACGACGCATGCCTCTTGATTACTCAGACTTCATCAAGATAGTAGGCCTCAACCACTTCTTGCACATTCTCCTCTTTTCCCAGGTAGACCTTGATCCTTTGCCTGTTCACCTTGAACCTTGTTCCCTTATTGTTCTCGAGCTCGACCACTCCATGTGGGAACACTTCAGTGACTATGAATGGCCCGGTCCACTTGGACTTGAGCTTGCTAGGAAACAAGCGCAAGCTTGAGTTGAATAGAAGCACTAGATCACCCATAGCAAATTCACGCTTTTTGATCTTTTGATCATGATACTTCTTCATCTTCTCCTTATACACGGCTGAACTTTCATAAGCTCTTAGGCGAAACTCATCAAGCTCATTCATGTCATTTACTCTCTGACTCGATGCAGCACCTCAATCCAAATTCAACTTCTTTAGTGCCCACATAGCTTTATGCTCTAGCTCTATCGACAAATGACAAGACTTCCCATATACAATTGGTAAGGGGACATACCTATGGGAGTCTTGAATGCGGTGCGATAGGCCCATAGAGCATCATCAAGCCTCCTTGACCAATCGGTTCTATTAGCATTCACAGTCTTAGCAAGAATCTGCTTGATCTCTCTGTTGGTCACTTTAACTTTCCCACTAGACTGCGGATGGTAAGGAGTGGCTACATTGTAGCGGACTGCATACTTGTCAAGCAACGCTTTGAACAATTTATTACAGAAGTGGGAACCCCTATCGCTGATAATCGCCCTAGGTGTACCAAAATCTGGAGAAGATATTCTTTTTCAGGAATGCGGTGAAACTTTTACCTTCATTGTTTGAAAGCACAATTTCTTCCACCCATTTCGACACATAATCAAATGCAACAAGAATATACTTCATCCCATGTGAACTCACAAATGGACCCATAAAATCAATGCCCCAAACATCAAACAACTCAATCACCAAAATCAAATTCATAGGTAGCTCTTGCCTGTTTGAAATTCCTCTTTCTCTTTGGCAACGATCAAAAGACTTGGTGAAATCATGAGCATATTGGTGGATGGTAGGCCAGTAATACCCAGATTGCAAAATCTTATGCGCAGTCCGAATACCACTATGATGCCCACCAACAGGCGAAGAATGACACTCCTCTATTATACTCATCATCTCAACCTCGGGCACACAACGACGAATAATCCCATTAGTACAAATACACAACAAATAAGGCTCATCCCAAAAGAACTTCTTCACATCATGCATAAACTTTTTCCTTTGGTGAAAAAACAAATCCGATGGAAACAAATCACTTGCCAAGTAGTTAGCAAAGTCTAGGAACCAAGGAATAAGATCATGAGAAGCCGCCAATACCTGTTCATCCGGAAACACATCATTAATTTCAGCCCCATCTCCTAGCTTGAGCATTGCTTCCTTCTCTAATCTGGACAAATGATCGACAACTTGATTTTCTGTCCCCTTTTTGTCTTTCACCTCAAAATCGAACTCTTGCAGCAACAATACCCATCTAATCAACCTCGATTTTGCATCCTTCTTAGCCATCAAATACCTCAATGCAGTATGATCAGTATGCACTATGACCTTAGTACCAAGCAAGTAGGATTGAAATTTCTCGAATGCGAAAACCACAGCAAGGAGTTCATATTCAGTCACTGTATAGTTATTTTGAGCCACATTTAGAGCTTTGTTGGCATAGTAAATAGGATGAAGAATCTTCTCTGGCCTCTGTCCCAATACCACACCAAGCGCCACTCAACTCGCATCACACATCACTTCAAAAGATTGTCCCCAATCCGGTGAAATAATGATAGGTGCAGAAACTAGTTTTTCCTTTAACTCTCCAAATGCTCTCGAACAAGCATCATCAAAATCAAACTTACACTCCTTTTTGAGCAATTTGCACAATGGGTATGCAATTTTGGAGAAATCCTTGATAAACCTCCTATAAAAGCCTGCATGCCCAAGAAAACTTCTAACACCTTTAACAGAGAAAGGTGGTGGAAGCTTTTCTATTACCTCGACTTTCGCTCTATCAACCTCAATACCCTTCTCAGAAATGCGATGACCCAGAACGATCCCCTCTTTCACCATGAAGTGACACTTTTCCCAATTGAGCACAAGGTTGCACTCTTCACACCTTTTCAGTACCTCGGCTAAATGATCTAAGCAGCCATCAAATGATTCACCTACCATAGAGAAATCATCCATAAATACCTCAATCGTGTTCTCCACCATATCAGAAAAGATCAACGTCGTGCAACGCTGGAAGGTCGCTGGAGCATTACACAACCCAAATGGCATCCGTTTAAATGCGAAAGTCCCATAAGGGCAAGTGAATGTGGTCTTCTCTTTGTCTTCCGGAGCTATGAAGATCTGATTGTAGCCCAAATAAGCATCAAGAAAGCAATACCAACCCTTACCAACATGGCAGTCCAATATCTGATCCATGAACGACATAGGGAAGTGGTCCTTTTCTATCCAAGCATTCAATTTCTGGTAGTCCATGCATACTCTCCATCCAGTCACGGGCCGCATCGAAACAAGCTTATTTCTCGCATTAGGAACCACAGTAATCCAATCTTTCTTGGGCACACACTGAACAAGACAAACCCAACTTCTATCTACAATGGGATACATGACTCCAGCATCCAACCACTTAATGATTTCCTTTTTTCACTACCTCTTGCATAGGCAGATTTAGTCTCTTTTGGTGCTAAATTCTAGGCTTGTGGTCCGACATGAGTTGGATTTTATGAGAATAAATGCCTTGAGGAATTCCAATAATGTCCGCAATGGTCCACCCAATAGCTCGCTTGAATCTCTTCAACACAGAAACCAAAGCCTCAACTTGTTTCACATTCAAATCGGCCGCAATGATGACCAGTAAAGTACCATCTCTCCCCAAGAATACATACCTCAAATGTGATGGTAGAGCCTTAAGCTCCAATTTCAGCCTTTTCAACATACGGTTTTGTAAGTGGAAAGTCATGATTCTTCATATCTAATTCCAATCTCTTCGGTTTGGAACGGAATTCGAACCTATCAAGTGCGGCAACTAACTCATCATAGTCTTCAATACCATCACCCCTAAAATTCATCATTACCGCTACAAGTGCATCAACACCCAACCGCTCTTCAATAGACACTTCAGAACCTTGACCCACAATATGAGTCACCATAGACATTGACTTGAGATCACTTTCCTGCTTCATGGAGCTATTAAAATTTACCTCTTCACTATTCAATCAGAACTTCATCTACCTTTTTTCCATATCAACCAAGGCGCGCCCAGTAGCAAGGAATGGTCTCCCAAGGATGATGGGAACCTCAAAATCAACCTTACAATCAAGTATCACAAAATCCGTTGGAAAGATAAAAGACTCCACTTTTACAAGTACATCTTGGAGCACACCAATGGGCCTCTTCACAGTTTTATCGGTTATGAGCAATCGCATTGCAGTCGGTTTTGATGCCCCTAAACCCAACTTCTTGTAAATAGACAATAGCATCAGATTAATACTAGCACCCAAATCACACAACGCCTTAGCAAAATGTAACAACCTGATGGTACATGGAATAGTGAAGGCACTAGGATCCTCTTTCTTCTGCACAAGTGACCTCGTAGCAATAGCACTACAATGTTGCAACCTATCATCTTTTTCAAAACTCACGGCCCTCTTCTTAGTCACCAAATCCTTCATGGATTTCGCATACCCAGGCATTTGCTTCAAAGCTTCTATCAATGGAACATTGATGGAAAGCTGTTTCAACATAGTAATAAACCTGCGGTATTTCCCTTCTTCGTTCTTCTTTACCAACCTCTGTGGGAATGAAGGTGGAGGTCTAGGCATGGGGACAACTTGTTGGGTTATCTCCAGTTTTTTCTCTGTAGCATTCTTGGACTCTCCAGTAACCTCAATGTCATCATCATCTCTCTCAACCAAAAGTTCAACCTCAGATGGCATAGGTGGATCAACGGTTTGCTTAACCCCTCGAGTAGTGATTGTCATACAATGCCCATCATTCTTCAGATTTTGGATGGTGTTGCTATGAAGTGTGCCAGGATGACGTGGGTTGACTGTAGTGGACAATTGATTCATCTGTTACTCAAGTTGCTTGATTGACACTACATGAGCATCAACTTTTTGACTGATTCCAGACAAGTCGTTTCGCATCTCCTTTACATTCTCATCAGTCGAATCAAACCTCTTCATCATCTTCTGTATCATATCCTCAATCCGTGACATACTACCCTCAGCTTCCTTATTGCCGGATTCCTAATTTTGTGGAGGGATATAAGGCCCAACTCTATCGTTCATGTTGCCATAGTTGTTCCGGTTGTAGTTGTTGTTGCGATTGTAGTTCCCATCCTTGACATATTGACCTAGTTACCATAGTTCCGACCTTGGTTTCCTTGACTGTGGCGCCAATTATCCTAATTGGAACCTTAGGCATTGGCTCGAAAACCCCCCGTCTGATCATTCACCAAGTTAACATCCTCCTCATAGTAACATTCCTCCTCCAGTGGTGGTGGAGTCCTAGTCAATTAAATCACTGCATTTACCTTTTCTGGACCTCCGCTTACATGCTTCAATACTAACCCAAGTTATGTCCTTATTTGTACCATCTCCTCACGAATGTCATCGGTAGATTGACTAGGTGCAGCTTGAACTACAAATGTCCTTCCAGTGTCAGACTTTCGAGTGCTCCATGCTTTATTGTTTCGGGAAATCTTCTCCAGTTTCTCAACGATCTCCTCAAAAGTGCACTCACCATATGATCCTCCAGCGATTGTATCAAGCACAACCTTACTATTGTCATCTTGACCTCTGTAAAAATATTCCTTTAGTGACTCATCATCAATGTGGTAGTTCAGAACACTTCTAATGAATGCAGTGAACCTGTCTCACAAATTACTCACAAACTCTCCAGGTAGTGCCACGAAGTTGTTGAGTTTATCTTTGTGGTTCAGCTTCTTTGACAATGGGAAGTACTTGGCCATGAACACCTTATGCAATTGACCCCATGTATGAATAGAGTTGTACGGGAGCTCAGAAAACCATACAACAGCATAACCAATCAATGATATAGGGAAGACTCTCTACCCTATGATAGATAAGAGTAATCCCAGTATTTTGAGGCATGACGCGACACACCACTGATGTGCCGGGGTCGCCAGGTCCATTTCTTTTCCGTTCTTCATCCCATATGTGTTCTTTTAAATCGTGCCTTCACTCTCTTCTTGATATTAACTCTTAAAGTATTCATTAATCCTTGAGAGAACCTCCAAATCCAAATCACATTTCTTAATTTACATTACAAATTAAATTAATGTTAAGAAGAAAGTTAAAGAAGTCCCTTCTGAGTCATTTTGAGAAGTCTTTTGCAATTATCTATATACTTGAACTAAGTCTTGAGTAAAGGAGTATGAGAATGAGAAGAGTTGTATTCATGAGTTATATATTGTTATTGAGATCCTCGAGTTGAGTCGTTCATGTCTATAATACCGCATGAACTCTATGAATTGAGTATTCTTGAGATGAGTAGTATTATGAGTTATGAGTTCTTGAGTTCTGAGTGATGAGTTTTCTATATTGTTATTGAGATCCTTGAGTTGAGTCTTTCTTGTCCATAATTCCGCATGAACCCTATGAATTGAGTATTCTTGAGATGAGTAGTATCGTTGAGTTCTAAGTTTTTGAGTTCTGAGTATTGAGTTTTCTTTATGGTTATTGAGATCCTTGAGTTGATTCGTTCATGTATTTATTTCATCATGAACTCTATTTTGAGTTATAAGTCTTAAGAGTCTTTGAAAGTTAATCATTTGTTTTAAAACTGAGCTTTGCGGAAAGTTTAAAAAGACAGTTTTGAGTAAAGTTTAAGGGA
>JAJOOI010012251.1:0-30447 GCA_029582585.1 Solanum bukasovii
GTTCAAGATTTGAAATGGAAGTTACCATTGAAGATCGTTCCCAAGCTTCAAGCTTTTTAAATGGCAGAAGAAAGGAAGAAGATGGAAGATTTGTGGGAGAAAAAAAGCTTAGAAATGCAAATTGTAATTGAAAGCCTTAATTTTAGGTTGATTTGGACTTACACGTGGCAGATAATGTGTTTTAGATACATCCTTACGCGCCTAAGGGAGGTGAGAACACCTCCTATGACAGGTCAGCGTTTAAGTGTGTAGAAAATAGAGAAATATGAAGTTCAGGGGGGTAATAGGACACCCGTGAAGTTGGAGTGTGTAGTTGGGATTTCGGGTATAGGTTGGGGGGGTTTTAGACCATTTTCTCTATTTCGAATGACATAATTGGTGTTGTCTTGGAGTTGTTAAAGTATTTTAGTGGTTCGACATGTACCACTTGCTTATGAGAATTCATAGAAGAGCTACCCTGTGTGATCATGGTTTTCCCACAATCTTAATATTTGTCTAGTCGTCGAGGTCATGTATTGATTGTGTGTGGATGAATGCGGGGATCATTGGGTCCAATTTTATTGTTCTTAAGGGTAATCTACAATCATAATTGCTAAATGTAGCATTTGATAGTGTGGTTAGAGGGTTTGTATGCTTGGACATATCCCTTGATGAATATCTGATGTCTAAAGATCAAATTTTTATACCTTAAGCTTATGGAAATTTATGTTGTGAGATAGAGATGTGGATAAGGACTATGATTGTTTGGGTATTATGAGTGTGTGTTTGTTGGTTCAGGTTCACTTCTAATTGTAGCGAGTATTGATTTAGAATTTTATCATGATTATGTGAGAAAGGATTCATCCTGATGTTGTGTCAAAGTCCTTGATAACATGTTGCAAACATGTGAACGATCAACTTAGGTTGTTAAAGGGAATAGCTTTGTTGTTAGTAAGTGCAGATACAACAATAATTATCACTCGAGTATTGTGATGACTTCATTGAGGCATTGTATGGAAGGATGTGTAAGTATTCAATTGGTTGGTTTGGGGACGAAGATTATGTCATAAAGTAAGACTCATTTTTGTTAGAAAATACCTTTTGTATGAAGAAGAACCGGTTGAAATTCTTGATCCCGATGTTCGGAAGCTAAGGACATGCGAGACAAGTATCTGATATACCGTGAGTTTACGGTATTTTTAATACATTTCACTTAAGAGTTGTGTGTGTCTAGGGCCTTTTTGTATTAGTTTTTATGTGTTTTTATTGTGTTTTTGCAGGAAATATGTTTGGACGCAGAAATAAAGAGACAACTGAAAGATGTGCAGAAAAGGGCATCTACGGAGGTGATCTACGGATCGTAGGTCCATTGATGCTCCGTAGATAATGATCGTAGATCAGCAGGCAAGGCAAATCAGGGAAATCTGACCAAGTGTGGAACCACGGTGGCCATTGATGGTCCGTAGATTGATCTACGGACCGTACTGCTGATCCATAGAATGATACTGCAAGGGTTCCAGTACCTAATTTTTGAAGATTCTAAGTGTGGAGCCACGAAGAGGGATCGACAAACTGTAGATCGATCTACGGTGCCTACTAGTGGTCTGTCGTTTGCTTTAGAGAAGTTGAGTTTTGGAAGCTGAAAATATTGCTTAAGTCCTGGGTGGCAGAAGGGACTCACGGACCATAGATCCATTGACGGTCCGTGAGTCAGTCTCTTGGAATGAAGACGCGTACCTGAACATAATTTCCTTATTTTGTTTCCTTTTTAGTTAGGATTTATTTTTCAATATATAGGGCATGTAAACCTCGTTTTTGGGGGTTAGACTTTATTACTTTAGTTCTACTTTGTGACTTTGGATTTTTTTTGCAAACCTAGAAATTCTTGATCTCCTAAGTGGGTTTTGAAGGTTTTGGTTTTCAAATTCAAGTGGAAATTCCGGGTTTGTTATTCTCAATTACGTAAGTTCATAATTCTTTCATCCAAATCAATGAATTGTGTTCATATGATTATGGGTAACTAAACTCCACAACTAGGATTGTGGGAACCATGAGGGATTAACAAAGTATGAATAGTAAATAAGCAATTCTTGAATAGTGTTCTGCATGCATTGATAATTCTTTCGTTTAGAAGTCTTTTTAACGGTGCACAATGTTAGAATTCGCCTTGTTGCTACTTGCCGGACCAAGCAGGTAATCAAGAAGAAAAGAATTATCAACATAGATTTAGTGTGATACTATCTAATAGTCTAGTGTCGATTGGTGCGAAGTAATAACTAAGCCAAACATCGATGTGATGCCTAATATGAGGTAAAGGTAAGGTTTAGTAAATTATACACACGTAGCTGGACCAAGGTGCGGGGTGAAATTCTCTAGATGCCAGACCAAGGATTTCGAGATACCTAGCTTACCACTTTGCATGTAGTACATTAGGAAATGATTGCTATTACTAGGATTACTGTGTTATGAGCTTGTGGGGAACACGTATACCCGAGTTAATTCTCTCATCTTGATAACACCTAAAGTTTGAATCTTATTTACTGATTACTTACTGAATTCTTACAATTTGTTTCAAAAATCCCCCCTTCCTTTAATTACTTGTTTTTGGAAGTAATTTGACTAAACAAATATAATTGTTGGTTAAAGTTAAGTCTAGACCATTTTCCTGGTGGGATCGATCCGAACCTACAAGTTGGGTTCTGTACTTGATAACAATCACTTATGCTTCTTTAGGGAGGTGTAATTTGAGCGTATCAAATTTTGGTGCCGCTGCCGGGGAATTTGGCTTTTAGATTTATTTTAACTACATTATTGAACTTTAGTCAAATATTTCCTAATTTTACTTTTTTTATTTTTGTTTTTGTCTCTCTCAGGTTCTAACTCTAGTGTATGATAAGTACACGGAGCCAGGGTGAATCTTCTCCCACGCTGCAACAGTCAAATTCGAACTGAACCCTGTCGCTCTTCTTTCTTTCCTCGCGAGCAGGAAGCACACCACTTACTCCTTACGATCCAGAGTTGAACTGAACTTTGCGAAGAATGAACAATCAAGGAGGTCAAGTTAATCCTATCGGAGGCAATCCAGGTGATGAAGTTGAGTTGCAACCTCCAAGGGTAGTTGGTGCGGACAACCACGTTCCAACTGAAAATCAATTGGGAGATGCATTGAGGGTGCAGGGTCCACCAGGCTGATGAGTCCACAAATTGGACTCATTTAGGGCTTTGTTTTAATGGAAATAGTGTCCTTGAATGCTTGTTTTACCTAAATACCTGATTAAAATGCTGAAGTTTTAGGTATTTGAAGTTTTAGTGGAAAGCATGGACACTTAGGCGCAAAACGGAGCAAATAGTGCTGAAAAGAACAAGAAATGGAATCCTGTGGATCGCTGAGTTTAACTTGGCGAGTCGCCGAAACGACATAAGCCCCCCTTCGTTCCAGTACGCGAAGCCTTGAAGGAAGTGGATCAAAATGCGAGGAAAAGAGCAATCGGCGGGTCGCCGATCAGTTCTGCGAACCAGTACTGTACCGCCCAATGATCTAGAATGCAAGGATACTAAAGGCAAGACAATGAAGGCTATGAGCTGACCAAAGGGCGGATCGCCGAGTTCATCGGCGATTTCGACTAATGTCTCCAAACAATCCTCCGCAACACAATCTGTGAAAACTATAAATACTCTTTAGAGTTGTAGTCTTAAGAGAGTTTGGAGTGTGGAACAATTATTATTATTATTTTCACTTTAGAACATACTTTAGCTAATATTTTTTCTCTCAAGTTTGGAGAGGGTTTTGTGGAGACTTGAAGAAAGGAGTTCTTCTTCCCCAAGTTGGAAGTGGGTCTTCTCTATTCACTTCCCTTTGCTTAATTCAAGGTTTAATTTCTTATGCCCAGTTGATTTCTTTATCATGTTAGGTATAATTTCTTATTTCTTGATGTGTGGCTAAAACCCCCCCATTCTTGGGGTGTGATTTAGCAAATATGGGTTGATATTCTTGTTGGGTCTTGCTTGCTGATAGGTTAGATGTATGTTAATGGTGATTTCACCTATTGGTTGTGGTTTAATCTAAAGGGTTTGTAGTTTCAAATACAAAGTCACCCATGTGTTTTCGGCTTGCCCGAGAGGGAGGCCGCGAAACCAAAACCACTAGACTGATGGCCTAAGGAGTGGGTCGATATGAGGTTCAGCCCGAGAGGGTGAGCCCTAGTCCTATATCCTAACACTAAGCTCGAGAGAGTGAGTGGGGTAAGGCGTAGGCTGGTCTTCATGCGGCAAATGGGTGTTCGAGAGGAACACATTTGAAACGGGGTAAGTTTCCCGAGTGGGAACTTATTTCCATGTAAAGCTTAGCCTAGTCAGTATTATTTTGCAAATTTCCTATGGAAAACATGTACCCAACGATTTATCTCAACTTGTATTGCGGTCACATCCCAAGAACCTTTCCCCATACTTGATTTTATTGTTTATTTTACCGTTTTAGCACTTGTTACAAAACCCCCATTTGATATTTGACACTTTCGTGTCACCCCCTTTAATTTACTATGTATTTTATCGCAAATGTATTTAGCTACAACTAATTCAATGAAATTCTAATTGGCTATTAATTTTCAATACCGCTCCCTTGGGACACGACCCCAACCCTCGGTTGGGTTACTATATTATCAATGATCGTAGACACTCATACTGTAGGTCAGTGTAGTTGGTCACGATAAGCATCAAAATGGTGCCGCTGCCGGGGAATGGTGTTATTTGAGAATTTTTTGTTGAATAGAATTGTTATTCTTATTCGTTGTTTACTAACTTAACTTTTAGTTGTGTTTTAGTTATTGTGGAAACATTGGAGAAAGCATGAGTGTCAACGGTAATAACGGGAGCCAGGTGAGCCATCAGGATGACATCTGAAATCTCCATGATGTCCAAGAACCCAATCTCAACGATCCTCTTCTCATGGGAGGTGTTGGAGCTATTCGTCTGCCCCTAGCAGAGGGAAACACAATATTCCACATAACAAGCACCATGTTGCAACTTCTGCAACTAAAGGGGCTTTTCAGCAGATTAGCTCATGAGGACCCACACGAGCATCTTCGAAACTCATAGACGTGTGTGGACCATTCTCATTCAAAAACATTTCTCAGGAATCAGTTCGATTGAGGTTATTTCCTTTCTCATTAATGGGTGAGGCGTGCAAGTGGTTAGCCGAGTTGCCACATAACTCAATCACTTCGTGGGAGGAGTTGGTGAATGCATTCAATGTGCGATTGTTTCCTTCTTCGGAGATGATGACTATCCGGGATAGCATCCAAAGCTTTAAGCGTCTGAATGGCAAACCTCTGCACGAAACCAACTCAGATTTAAAAAACTTGTGCAACAATGCCCAACACATGGTCTTCCTGACAATGTGCTCCTTCAATACTTCTACCAGAGTCTAGACTCGGTAAACAAGGGTGTAGCTAACCAACTCTCACCCGGAGGCTTAATGCAGCAACCATACGCAGTGGCAGCTCAACTCCTTGATGGTATGACAACCATCAACAGGGCGTGGTACACCCGCAAAGATCAAGTCTCACCGGTCACATTTCACCTATCTAAGGAGCAGGTTGAAAAAGACAATGAGAGAGATCAAAATATGGCCAAGATCATGACACATCTTGATATTCTATCCAAAAATGTCATGGGAGCTGGTATCCGTGGTGTCAATGATGTGGGGGTCGGGTGTTCAAATCCTGAGAAGGCAAGTTTCGACACCTTGTATAATGACGAGGTAAACTTCCTAGCCAACCAAGGTGATGTTTATCGATCAAATTACCCAAGGTAGGGTGGAAATCAAGGTTGGGCTAGAGATGAAGGATGGAAGGATCGAGAATGGAGAGACCGAAATCCTAATTGGAAAGATAGGGAGAAAGACATATATGTGCCTCCCCACGAACGCTAAAAGCCAAAGGACTCGGAGGGTAGTAGGTCTGAGGATGTGCTTTCGTGCATCCACAATAGAGTTGAAGGGTCAAACAAACTACTGAAAGGCATGAAAGAGGATGTTTCCACCCTCAGCCAGACCGTTACCTCCCATTCTGTTTCAATCAAGCAGTTGGAGACCCAAATGGGTCACATCTCGTCTCACCTAAATCCGAGACAGTAAGGAGGCTTGCCTAGTGACACTATGGCTAACCCCAAGGGTAAGAGTTGAAGGTGAACTAACGTCGTGCCACGACGTAACTAAGGCATTGTTTGGGAGGCAACCCAAAACCCTTTATTGCTTTGTTTTACTTTGAGAAAATAATGGTGTGTAGTTTGTACAGGTTAAAGCAAGGGAGGAGAGTGAAATAATGTATGGAGGTAAACAACAAGTCCAGTTGGCGGATCGCCGATGAAATCGGCGAGCACAACTCTTTCCGCCGGGTGACTCAAGGCAATGTCAGCTGGGATTCTGTAAAACTTGGCGTTTAGTAGAAAATTAATGGCGAATCGCCAACCAGGGTTATAGTGGCAATTATTTAGTGGCAATTAATTATTTATCGCTAATTAATTCTTTAAGCTGAGATATTAGTGGCAATGAACTATAGCCGCTAAAAGATATATTTTTAGTGAGAAATAAATTTTATTTGCCTGTAAAAGTCATTAATTGAACTCAACTTTCATCCTTATTTTTCCCTCCAAAATTTTCTAGTACAATTAATTATTCCCTCCAATTATTAATAACAAACTTTAAAATTTTAAAGTTAAAAGAAAAACCCTATTCTCTCTATAGTGTCGACTGCCTGGAAATCGATCAGCACCTCTGCCATTTTTACGATAGCTTGTCTTATTCTTTAGCGTGCCCTATTCTCCATCTTCACAGGTATATCGATCTGCACCTTTGCCATATTCAATATAGCGTTTCCTTATTCACATAGCTCTCCCTACTCTTTATCTTCATATACATCACGTAGCTCTACCATATTCTCCATCTTCTCGTAGAAATTCTAAGTTTCAGATTCTTCATATCTTGTTCTTATTGAAATGAAATCCTATCAGATAATAGCCGCCAAAATATTTGGGTCAAGTTTTGTTAACTAGTTGAATAAGAATTGATTTCGGGATTCATGTGAAGTTTGAAGGTTTCTCAATTTTCTTCTGTATTTACGTTTTTCTGTAGGTTTTGACAGAATTGATCGTATCCTACACTTTGGTGTCTTCATTGGATAAACATTCTAGTTTCTAGGTACTCAAACAATTGAGGTGATTTCTGATTTTGTAAACGTAATTCTGATTTATGTCTACTATTAATTTGCATGGGAAATTGATTGATATGTTTGCTATGGTTTTTTTTATGTATTCAATTCTCATGATTGTTTGTTTGAATCTAAAACAGAACACCAAACTATTTAAAAAGTTTTGTAGCTTGTTGATGTGTATGTTCCAGTTGAGGATGTTATTAAATTGGAATTGAATTTCTTCTCGATTTTGGGATTTAATTGAAAAGGAATGTTTGATTCATAAGATTGTTTCTCTAAATTTAGAAACTGAGAACTTTTCCTTGTTTCCCTGTTGAAGAACTAGAAACTGAGAGCTAGTGGGAGAGCATATCTTCCTCCTAGTTATTTCACTATGTCTTCAAATGAAAAAGAGATGTTTTATGAAGTACTACAAAATGCCAAATTTCCACAGGCTATGCCTCTAATATCTCACGTTGGATTCGCAAGCGAAAGATATCTGGACTAAAAACTCATGATTGTCATGTTATAATGCAAGAACTTCTTCCTCTTGCCTTGTGAAGATCAACATATAAAATAGTTAAATCTGTTTTAATTGAACTATGCACATTCTTTCGTGTTTTATGTAGCAAAGTTCTAAAACTAGAAGAGTTAAAATTACTTGAATAAAAAATTCCAGAAACATTGTCCAATATGGAAAAACTCTTTCCCCCGGGATTATTTACTATTATGGTACACTTGGTTACTCACTTGGCAACTGAGGCTAAACTTGCCGGTCCAGTACATTATCGTTGGATGTACCAAATTGAGAGGTATGGATTATATCACTGAGTCTTTATTATATATATCTTTATTTATTAAATATTATAATATAAAACTAATAATATTAATTTATTACATAGGTACTTGGGTACTTTAAAATCATATGTTCGTAATCGTTCATGTCCTGAAGGTTCAATAGCAGAAGCATACATAGCAAACGAATGTTTGGCATTTTTGCTCACGATATTTGGAGGGTGGAGATTCAAAGTCTTATTGTTCAAGAAGATACAGTGATGAGATTGAGCATGAGACTAGTAAAGACAAATGTCTTTTTCCTACTATTGGAGAGTCATACGGTGGAGTAGATGTCTATGAAATAGATGAGAAAACACTGTTGCAGGCACATCGGCATGTGCTCTTCAATTGTGAGTCAGAGGTGGTTGAGAGTTATAAAAAGTAAGTATTATATATATTGTTAATTAAGTGTATATTACTTCATTTGATAACAAAATTGATATATATGAATCACATGAACAGAGAACATATAGCTGAAATCAAGAGATCACATCGTAAGCGTCGTTTGACACAACATCAACTTGATCGTATGCATTTCGATACATTTAGTGAGTGGTTCAAGGATAAAGTAAGTAGTATGACTAAGTTATTGGTTACCTTAATTATTTTACTCGTCCTTATATCCAAATTTATAGTTTAATCTTTCTATTTGGTTAGGTAAAAGAGTTGGAGGTCACATCTGATATCTTAAAGAATATTAAAGTTCTTGTAAAAGGGCCGAGTTGCATTGCGAAAAAATTTAATGCGTATGATTTATATAATGGGTATAGGTTCAGAACAAAACAAAGTGAAGAGTACCTAGAAACACAAAATAGTGGTGTTATGGTCATTTCAAAAACCGAAAGTTATGCAAGTTCAAGCGACAATGCTCCAAAGTCTGCAAATATCTCATATTATGGTAGATTGACTGAAATTGTAGAGTTAAACTACTATGAAGAATTTAAGGTTGTCTTATTTAAGTGTGATTGGGTTGATGTAACCAAAGGTAGAGGAGTTATGGAAGATGACTTGGGTTTCATAGTTGTGAATTTTTCACGCTTGGCTGATTTTGGCGACCGAGACTGTCATGAACCCTTTATTTTTTCAGAACAAGCTCAAAAAGTAATATTTGTACAAGATCCTCATGATCATGAATGGTTTGTCCCTAGGTTAATTTGACCTAGAGATGTTTTTGATACGGGAGAGGAAAATAGTGTGCAACTCGAGTCATCAATGCAGAGTGAAATTGAAGAGTTTTTTGTTACTATGGTCCATTCTCTGTATTTTCAGTGTGAAAAGCTAAAAAATATTAACATTTGCTAGAAACTTGACATTGTACTGTTGTAGTTTCCTGTCAAATAACCTCTTCGATTTTCTTCTTGTATAGAGGCATAGGTAAATCCAATTACCATATCTCTATAGATTATAAATGATAACATAAGAAAATGAGAGTCATGTATTAGATGAGTCTCAAAGCTTCCTTCAGCCACATCTTCCAATTATGTCTGTCTAATTATGTTCAGAAAACTTGTTTAAAGAAAGAATGAGCTAGATATCTATTCCATCCTGAGTCAACTTAGAACAATTAGTGAGTCAAGTTCAAGAATAATAGGTTTGTAACCTTTAAGATTTTTCTCTCGATACTGTCTTATTCAAGAATCTCTATACTCTGGTACTCCAGAATTGTAGCACAGTGAACATCTGAGTAAGACATAATTTAAAAAAGATACATCAGGTAGGAAACATGTATAATATATTGTTTTTGTTTTCTATTGTTTTGTCGTGATACTATTATTTAACATATTGCAAAGCATTTCTCAATTGTTTAACCATATAAGTTTTTATCATTTGATGTCCTTCAATTATTTTTCCTTCTAGGTAATTTAGAGGCAAGAAAGGTGTGTGGACCTACTTTACTAAAAGATATTTGGAAACTTCCTCCGGGGAAAACAGTTGATGTGCCGTTTAATAGTCGTAATCAAGCTATTGGAAAAGAGGGTCGAAAACTTTCTAGCTTTCTAGGAATTATTGCAAGAACTCCAGAATTAACACCCCTACATGTAGATGATTGGAGAAATTTCGACAATGAGGAAAAGAAGGAATTGCTGAATTTTGTGAGGGTATGGTGTAGTTATTATTATGAGGTGAGCATGGTCTGTTATACATGATTCTATTTTCTAAATGTGGGCTTTATTATTTTAGAAGAAGTTCTTTATCCCAAAATGCGGAGAAGCCTTTGTCTTAAAGTCACTAGGAAAGAAATGGAAAGATTACAAGTGTCAGTTAAAAGGTTACCATCTTCCAAAGTACAAGACTAAAGACGCTTTGCTAAAAAATAGACCAAGTTGTATACCAAGAGATCAATGGAGTGGTCTTGTATCTTATTGGCTTTCCGACAAAGCTAAGGTATCAACAAATATTTACAGCATTCTCGTAGTTGCTAATTTTTGTACTGTTTAGATTTTTGTTATGCTCAATTTTTATTTATAAATCATAAGATATTGTTTTAATTTTTCAATGACAGAGACGTACCCAAGCAAATAGGAATAATAGGACCAAGCAAAAGATGCCTCACACAGGAGGATCCAAAAGTATTGCTACCTTGATGGATGTGCAGGTAAACCTGCTGAAATTAAAAACTATAATAATTTAACCCTTTCTTGTCAAGCATAAATGACATCAATTTTATTGTATTAGACTGCAAATGGTAGAGAGCCTACAGGAGCAGAAATATTCTTATTAACTCATAAACAACGTGTGGATGGTAGACCATTGGATGATGATTCGGCCAAAGTAATTGTAACATTTCTTCTTTCTTTTATTATCTATATTGGAAAAAATTAAGGGAAAAATAGAAAAAGCGAACAGATGAATTCCAAATTGGATTTAATATATGTTCTTTGGTCAGGACATGATAAATGAGAAGATGAGCAATAGTTAGGGATCTACTGACCAACCTCCTCACCATGTTTCTTGGAAAGGTGATGTGTATTCTCAGGTATTAGGAAATGAAAGAAGTGGGTATGTTCATGGTTTAGGACTTGGTCCAACTCCTTCTTCTCTATGGGGTAGTAGATCTTTCTTAGAGAACATTGATGAAGAGGATTCATCAAATGAAATTGTACAAGGGTTAGAACAGGAGATAAATGAATTGAAGGCGAAACAAAATGAAGAAATTAATATGATGAAACAAAATCAGGATAATATGCAATTAGAATTACTCCAAATGCGACAATTCATGCGCAAACATGCTCTTAATGAATCCATGCCTCAAAATATCAATGGCACCTCAAGTGGATAGGTAACTTGATTCCATAAGTTTTAGACATTATTTTTTAATAAAATTTAATCATATAAAAGTAGTTTTAACTATTGTGTTAATATTTATCAGGTCCACGAAGCTGATAGTGGCCATGGACAAATAGCACAAACAAGAGTGATACCTATTGTTGCTGAAAATACTCCAACTTCTCATGGTATTACTCATCTTTATCCTTCGATGCGACTGTTTGAGTTACTATTCGAGTCCAAATTCATCTTGATTCTTGCTCGTCCGTGATGTATAGTTAGTTTTATCTATAGGTTCTATTTTTATAGCTGAGTGTTAATTATCTGATTATTTGAACTAATCCATATACACCTCATCCCTTGTTCTTTATGTTTTTTATTATCTACATATCATCGATTTTGCATTTTCTTATTAAGATAGCTCTTGTCGATGCTTTGCCAGCCCTTAAATTTTATCCTGGATTCATCTACATTGTTGCTAGCCCCTGAAATGTAGTTAGTTTTATCTACAACATCTGTTGGTGTACCTGAATATTAATTGTCCGATTACTCGAATTAGTCCTCTAATCATCCAATGAATATATTTACTTCTTGAGAATAGGAGCCTTCTTCAACGAAACAACTTTTTTACGTTCTGTTTTTCAATAAGAATACTTTAAATAAAAAGATAACTACCATTAACGAAACAGTTGAAAAGGTTTGCTTTCTGAACAATTTCTGAACTTGAAATATCTGGATCAAATTACCAGCTCATTTTTGTTCTCCTATAAAGTATAAAGTAGCATGCACAATGATGAGGGACTTACATAATAGCACTGTATTCTCTGCTTCAGCAGTTTTCCCTAGTTCCTTCACTGTCCAATCGTTAATCTTACCTGATAAGATAATCATGATTTGTATAACTTGAAGTAGTATTCACAAGAGAGAAGCTATGACGAGCAAAGACATACAAGCAGAGAAGAAATTAAGCCCAAAATGACATATACCAAAGTTACCAAACAACATAGAGCACACCTCTTTCTGTTGCTATCATTCTCTGGCCTGCTACCTGTTTTTATTGGTTTTGTTGGTATAGTTGCATCTATAGGTTTTGTTGGTATTGTTGCAGCCCTTGAAGTGTAGTTAGTTTTATCTATAGGTTTTGTTGGTATAGTTGCATATTAGTGGTCTGATTACTGAAGCTACATTATGCACTGATTTTCTCCTTAGATGTATTAACTTTCTGTTGGCATCATTCTCTAGCCTACTGCCTGTTTGTATTGGTGGGATTTTTGATTATCTACATATCATCAATTTTGCATTTTCCAATTAAGATAACTCTTGTCGATGCTTTGCCAGCCCTTGAATTTCATCCTGGATTCATCTACATTGTTGCTAGCCCCTGAAATGTAGTTAGTTTTATCTATAGCTTCTGTTGGTATAGCTGAATATTAGTTGTCTGATTACTCGAACTAGTCCTCTAATCATCCAATGAATATATTTACTTCTTGAGAACTGAAGCCGTCTTCAACGAAACAACTTTTTTACATTCTGTTTTTCAATAAGAACACTTTAAATAAAAAGATAACTACCATTAACGAAACAGTTGAACAGGTTTCCTTTCTGAACAATTTCTGAATTTGAAAGATCTGGATCAAATTACCAGCTCATTTTTGTTCTCCTGTAAAGTGTAAAGTAGCATGCACAAGGATGAGGGGCTTACATAACAACAATGTAACCTCTGCTTCAGCAGTTTGCTCTAGTTCCTTCGCTGTCTAATCGTTAGTCTTACCTAATAGAAACAATGAGACTCAATGAGATTTATCTACAAGTTAGAAGGAATGTTCTTAACTTCTTATGATGAAACCACTTCCGTGTTGGTTGAATAGAAACAGAGACAAGTCTCCTCTACTTCTCATTTTGGATCCAATTCTGCTTCTTTCACTTCTAGAGTCTTCAAACCACAGTTCCTATCCAAAGTATCCTTTGATCCATCACAACCTTTTTTGTTTTGTATTGCAAAGCCAGTCACACCATTGAGAAATGTTACAGGCTACATTATTATCCTTCTCATTTGAAGTTCAAAGAGAATACTGGTGACCCTCCCTAAGAATACTGGTCTAAGGAAGACAACAACACATGCTGAATTTGCAACTTCTGGTCCTGGTCATACAGGTGCACAATCTGATGTTCTGGTTTATCTCATGTTTCTAACTTGCCAGTCAATGTTTCTAGTCTGACTAAAGATCAGTCCTTCTACATACTGTCCCACTTGCAGCACTCTCATCTTTCACCACTCACTAATCCTCATAGCATCTGCTAACTTTACAGGTACAATCTTGACTGACAATGATTTGTTCAAAACTTATTTACTTACTAAGATTAGTGATACCATTTGGACTATAGATTCTGGAGCATTAGATCACGACATCGATCTAACCTTTCTTTACTCTTCTATGTTAAAACATTACCTATTCATTGTCTTGTTTCACTTCTAAATGGATACAAAGTTAAAGTCTCTAACATTGTCTCCTTAACACTGTTTCCTGGTCTTTCTTTGTACAATGTATTCTTTCACCTAGAAGATCTACTAAGACCTCTCATCAACTTGTTACCTCCAATAGTATCTTTGTAATGCTTTTCAGTCTGTTGATTGCTCTCATTCTGAATCATCTAGTCTTAAACCCTTAGTCTGCATCATGTTTTTGAACCCTGCACTTACACTAAAGCTGCTTCTGAGCCTGAGTGTCACGCTATGAGTAAGGAGTTTAAGGCATTAGCTGCAAATGACACTTGGTCTATTGTGGGGTTACCCAGCGCTAAGAAACCTTAAATATGTTTTAAGTGTTCAATACTGATGTAAATTTGATCGGTTGTCATCCCCTACTGCATAGGGGTTTTGAGACATAAATTAATGTATGTGTGTATATGTATATGTATTGTACATTCAGCAGGCCTGCATTACTGTGGTATATTTTGTATCTTTCCAGTCTGCTAAGTTGTTACCTCTTTTTATTGATTGATATGGGGCAGATTGTTTCAGGTGGAATTCCTCTCATAGTTTTTGTCCTCTGAATTGTTTTTCATAGTTTGCTACTCAGGTTGTTAATAAGCTTCCGTTCTTGCATTGTTTGTTGCTCATGCTATGAATGTGCTTCTGCTTTTTCATTGTTTGTTGTCTAGGTTATGAATATCTTCATACTGAATTGTCTTCTGCAAACCATGGATTTTGGATTTTCCAATTGAGATAATGATGTTGATGCATTGCCAGCCCTTGAATTTTATCCCAAAGTCATCAGCATAGTTGCCAGCCCCTGTAGTATAGTTAGTTGGATCTTTGAGTTATTTTCTATGAGATGATATAATTCACTCTTTCTTATGTTATATGGATTTGAACTGGAACTTTGTTACTGCTAAATGTATCTGTATCAATAAGGGGAGAAACTAGGGTCATTGGTATTTGCACATAGCTATTTTTATGTAACATTTGGTCTAGTAAATATTTCATTCAAGTATGAGAACTTGGCCTATCTCGTAATGTTTTCATCAATTGGATTTCATCTTTTGACACATTTATTTTATTATTTCAGGTCATGCGGTATGACGTTCAAAAATTTTGCCTTTGAAATATTTCAATACGGTGAACCATTGTGGAAATTCTTTGAAGACACTATTTTATTGGATTGATTATATAATGATACTAGATATTTCGTTAATATAAGTTTAGTTTTAAAGTTATGATACTATAGTTTGGATTAAGACTTCATTTTTTTTAGATTTGATGAGATATATTATGTTCTATGAATTATATTATATATTTTTTAGCATTAGACAAACATCATTGCATCTAATAGGCTTTCTTTTGATTAGAATTTTGTTGAATTTATGAGTTATAAACTTATCAGTAGAAGTGCGAACTAGATAATTTTATTAATGGACGTAGTCATTATTTATTCTGGCTAACCAATTGGTCATTAAAGTTTGTGACTTTTAGCATCAAACTAAGTGATTTTTCTAGCCAAAAATATTGAACGGTAAATGGGGGAAATTAAGATGTTTACAAAAGGATATTCTAGCCTTTATAATTGCCACCAAACTATTGTCGTTAAAGATATGAGCTTTTAACGGCAGTTTTATCGAATTTGCCAGCTATAAAGATGGACGCTATATGAAGATGATTGTCGTTTTAAATTTGATTCAACAACTATTTTAATTGCCACTAGAACTAATGTGTTTTAGCGGCAATTTAGTAGGATTTACCAGCTATAAAAATGGACACTACACAAGTATAACTAACTGTTTTTATTTGATTTAACAACCATCTAAATTGCCGCAAGCAATTGCCGCTAGAACAAATGTGTTTTAGCGGCAATTTAGTTGGTTTTACTGGCCATAAAAATGGACGCTACATGAGAATAACTAACAACTTTGGATTGGATTTAGCAACCTTTTTAATTGCCGCAACAAATTGCCACTAAATCAAATGAGTTTTAGCGGCAAAAGAGCTTGGCTTTACCAACTTTTGTCCAAATGGTCGCAAAAGCCTTTGCCAACCCCTGATATAGCGGCCAAAGGTCATTGGCTGGTAAAGGCTTTAGCGGCCATACTTATGGCCGCTAATGCCATTTTTAATTGCCGCTGTATCCCTTTTTTGTTGTAGTGTGCATTGCCGCCTAACACCTAGTAACTTTTTAATCAGTACAAAAGGTTTGCTTCCTAATCCCTGTAATTTTTTGTCAACATTGTACTCATTTGCAAACTCTTTGGTATGTTGAACTCTGTTGAACCTCCCTTATTGGATAAAAATGGGTTAATTGTTAATTGTTAATTGTTATTTGATAATCTTGCTTAAGTTGCCAAAATCTTGTTCTCTAATGCATCTAGTTAAGTTAATGAGTGATGGGTGGTGTTCGTATGTTATAGGTCCTGGTCTTATTTGTGCTATGTGAGCTTAAACTTTGTTTTCGGGGGATGCGGGGATGATTTCGAGAAGTTGGGTCAAAAGTAGGCACATTGGGTAAATCGGCGAGCTATGATGAGCTCGCCGAGCCACTTCGCGCTTCGTCAAACTGCGTAATCTCGCCCTTATTATCATGCTTCATTTTTTTGTGGCGTTTGTACCTTTCGGCGAGAAGCACGAGGTCGCCAAAAGCACTCGGCAACTCGCCAAAATTCTTCATTGGTCACCTTTTGTCTACACCCCTATTCGCTTCTGCACAGTGACTTTCGACGGATAACCCATTGTTCACTGAATGTACTCAGCGACCCACCAACTGGACTGACAATTTTTTGTGCAACAAGATGTCTTTGTTTTGGTTGTCAAATATATTATAACGTTATCTCAAGACTTTGCATACATGGCTAGATCAAAAGTTGCAGGAAAAAACATGCCACTGAGACACATAAGAGTTCGAAAGTTCAGAAGAAATACAAAGAGCGAGAACAAGATAGCCAGTTCGAGAAGGAGGGTGCCAATTGACCCTAATGTCCCTTCGTGGACCTTAGGGGTTCATCAACACAATACATGTCTTTAAAGCAACTCATGAAATATATAATATGGTGGAGGATAATATTTCTATAGAGGCTGAAGCAGAGCAAAAAGAGAAAGAGGAAAAGGGTCAGAATGACAACACACCGGGCACTGATGCCCAGACAGATGGAGCGAATGCTTAAGTAGGATTACCTCTTTACCTCCCTCTCTGTTTTTCTTTATCTGCCCTTTCTGGTTATTTTATTACTTGCATTTGAGGACAAACACTTTTTATTTTTGGTGGGGTGAGGCCCACACCTTTTGTGTGTTATTTGGATATTTGGGTTGTCTTTTTTTAATTATAATTTTAAATTACTGCTTTTCTGTGGATGTTTGAGCTCATGGCTCTTGTTGTTTCACTTACCAAATAATTTTGATCCCTTTCGAAAAATTTCGCCACCTCTTGTGTTGAAAGTGGATGTTCTTTTGCAATAAACAAGTTGAGTCTCGGTTTCAATCAATATTGATGACTTGAATAGTGCTCCCAATGAATAAACATGAATGTCGGCTATGATGAGGCCAAATGAAATTGCATAGACAATATGTGAACTCTTTGCAACTCGTTGTGATTAGCCATTTATCAAATTGATTCTCTTGTGATGACCATTGCACACTAGTGAGCGTGTCTAGTCTTGTTTGATTGAAGTATTGATGCCTGATATATCGTGAGTTTACGGTATTTCTAATACATTTCGCTTACAAGTTGTGCGTGTCTAGGGCCTTTTTGTATTGGTTTTTATATGTTTTTATCATATTTTGCAGGAAAGATGTTCAGGCGCGGAAGTAAAGAGATAGCTGAAAGAAATGCAGAAAAGGGCATCTATGGAGGTGATCTACGGACCGTAAGTCCATTGACGCTCCGTAGATGATGGTCGTAGATCAGCAGGCAAGGCATGGAAGGCAAATCAGGGAAATCTGACCAAGTGTGGAACCACGGTGGACATTGATGGTTCGTAGATGGATCTACGGATAGTACTGTTGATCCGTAGATTGGTGCTGCGAGGGTTCCAGTACCTGATGTTTGAAAAATTCTAAGTATGGAAGCTATAAAGAGGGATTGACGGACCGTAGATCGATCTACGGTCTGTACTGCAGTTCAGTCGTTTGCTTCAGAGAAGCTGATTTTTGGAAGCTGAAATATTTTCTAAGTCTTGGCTGACGAAAGGGACTCACGGACCGTAGATCCATTGACGGTCTGTGAGTCCTCTTTAATTACCTGTTTCCGGAAGTAATTTGACTAATTGAATATAATTGTTGGTTAAAGTAAAGTCTAAACCATTTTACTCGTGGGATCGACCCCAACCTACAAGTTGGGTTCTTTACTTGATAACGATCGCTTATGCTTCTTTAGGGAGGTGTAATTTGAGCGTATCAAATTTTGGTGCCGGTGCCGGGGAAATTTGGCTTTTAGATTTATTTTAACTACATTATTGAACGTTAGTCAACTATTTCCTAATTTTACTTTTTGTTTTTGTTTTTGTCTCTCTCATGTTCTGACTCTAGTGTATGCCAAGTACACGGAGCCAGGGTGAACCACTTACTCCTTATAACCCAGAGTTGAACCGAACTTTGCGAAGAATGAAAAATCAAGGAGTTCAAGTTAATCCTATCGGAGGCAATCTAGGTGATGAAGTTGAGTTGCAACCCCCGAGGGTGGTTGGGGGAGACAACCAGGTTCTAGAGGAAAATCAATTGGGAGATGCAGTAAGGGTGCATGGACCACCAGACCCTCGACCACATGACAACTATAGGGGCAACGTATACATTGCTGACTCAGATGGAACTCTTGTCCTACCCCCTTTACCTCCGGGGAACACATTTGTAGTAACCAGTAGCTTGATGCAGATGCTTACAGTGAGGGGCTTATTCTCGGGTTCACCATCGAAAGACCCACATGCTCACATAGCCAAGCTAAAGGCGGTTTGCAAGAGCTGTGTGGGTCGACCGGACTTGGATATGGATGTCATCGGGTTACGAGAGTTCCCTCTATCACTGACAGGCGATGTTGATGTATGGTTCACTGAGCTTCCTTATAACTCAATATATACATGGGACCAACTGACGGATGTGTTCTTAGAAAGATATTATCCAGTGTCCAAGAAGCTCAATCACAAAGATAGGGTCAATAATTTTGTAGCATTACCTAGAGAGTCTGTGAGTAGCTCTTGGGACAGATTCACTGCATTTGTAAGAGGTGTTCTGAATCACCGTATTGATGATGAGTCACTGAAGGAATATTTCTATCGAGGTCAGGATGACAACAATAAAAGCAGTGCTTGATACTATTGCTGGAGGATCATATGGTGAGTGCACATATGCGCTAATTGCAGAAAAATTGGAGAAGATCTCTCGTAACAATAAAGCATGGAGGACTAGGAGGTCGAATACTGGGAGAAACACATTTGCCGTTCATGCTACGAACAACCAATATGCAAAGGAGATTCGTGAGGAGATGGCTCAGATGAGGACCGAGTTGGGGTTGGTATTGAAGCATGTAAGCGGAGGTGCAGAGAAGGTAAATGTTGTGAATTACTTGACTAGAACGCCACCACCAGTTGAAGAGTGTTACTATGAAGAGGATGCTTATGCGGTGAATGATCAGACGAGGGGTTTCCGACCTAACACCCAAGGATCCAACACGGAAAATTTGCGCCAAGGTCAAGGAAACCAAGGTCGGAACTATGGAAATTACAACCGAGAGGGTCAATATGTCCGGGATGGGAACTTAAATCGCAACAACAACTACAACCGGAACAACTATGGCAACAGAAACGATCGGGTTGGACCTTATGTTCCCCCTCAAAACTGGGAATCTGGTACTAGGGAAGCTGGAGGCAATATGGCGCGTATTGAAGATATGATGCATAAGATGATGAGAAGGTTCGATGCAACTGATGAGAATGTGATGGAGATGAGAAATGACTTGTCTGGTATTGGTCAAAAGGTTGGTGCCCATGCAGTGCCAATAAAGCATCTAGAGCAGCAGATGACTCAGTTGTCTACTACAGTGAACCCACGTCAACCTGGCACTCTTCCTAGCAACACCATCCATAATCCAAAGAATGATGGTCATTGTATGACTGTTACTAGTCGAGGAGGTAAGCAAACCATAGATCCACCTATGCCGTCTATGGTGGATCTTGAGATTAGAAAAGAAGAAGATGATGTAGTAGAGGTTAGAGAAGAGTCTGAGACTGCGACAGAGAAAGAAGCGGAGATATCTCAGAAAGTGGTCCCCATGCCTAGACCTCCACCACCTTTTCCACAGAGGTTAGTGAAGAAGGCTGACGATGGTATATATCGCAGGTTTATTACTATGTTGAAGCAACTTTCCATCAATGTTCCTTTGATTGAAGCTTTGAAGCAAATGCCTGGTACACAAAGTTTATGAAAGATATGGTGACAAAGAAAAGGTCTGTGAGTTTTGAAGATGATGATAGATTGTAGCACTGTAGCGCTATTGCTACAAGATCTCTTGTGCAGAAGAGGAAAGACCCTGGTGCTTTCACGATCCCATGTACCGTAGAGTTATTACACTTCACTAAGGCATTGAGTGATCTTGGTGCTCGCATCAACCTCATGCCATTGTCTATTTATAAGAAGTTGAGTCTACGGGATCCAAAGACTACTACGATGCGACTACTTATGGCCGATCGTACCGTGAAAAAGCTCATTGGTGTACTCCATGACATGCTAGTAAAAGTGGAGTCATTCATCTTTCCAGCGAATTTTGTGATTCTTGACTGTGAGGTTGATTTTGATGTTCCCATCATCCTTGGGAGACCATTTCTTGCCACAGGTCGTGCGTTGGTCGATATGGAGAAGGGACAGATGAAGTTCAGACTGAACAATTAAGAAGCAACTTCCAATATTTGTAGGTCCATGAAGCAGAGTGGTGAGCTCCAAACGGTATCTGCTATAACTTACAGAGAGGAGAGTAGGACAGAAGTGCAAATTGAAGAGCGACTAGGTGTTGAGGCACTAGCAGCAGTTATGATGAATTTCGATAGTGATGGTATTGAAGAGTATGATAAGTTGGTAGCCGCACTCGATAGGAGTGAATATCGGCCCAAACCAAAGAAGTATGAGTTAGACATGAAGAATCGCGAGTCCCCACCCGCAAGACCATCTATTGTGGAGGCACTGAAATTGGAGGTTAAGGCTCTACCACCGCATTTGAGGTATGTATACTTTGGCAGAGAGAATACTTTGCCAGTCATCACTGCGGCAGATTTGAATGCGAGAAAAGTAGAGTGCTTGGTGACTGTGTTAAAGAGGTTCAAGCGAGCTATTGGGTGGACTATTGTGGATAATATTGGGATTCCTCCCGGTATTTGCTCTCACAAAATCCAACTCATGCCAGATCATAAGCCCAGTATCGAGCACCAGAGAAGATTAAATCCACCTATGCAAGAGGTAGTTAAAAAGGAAATCATCAAGTGGCTGGATGCGGGAGTTATTTATCCCACTGTTGATAGTAGTTGGGTGTGTCCTGTGCAGTGTATGCCTAAAAAAGAAGGTATTACTGTGGTTCCAAATGAAAGAAATGAGCTTGTTCCAATGAGGCTCGTGACCGGATGGAGAGTCTGCATGGACTACCGGAAGCTAAATGCTTGGACAGAAAAGAACCATTTCCCTATGCCATTCATGGATCAGATGTTGGAGTCTTGCTGGTAAGGGTTGGTATTGTTTTCTTGATGGTTATTCGGGCTACAATCAGATTTCTATAGCTCCGGAGGACCAAGAGAAGACCACCTTCACCTGCCCTTATGGGACTTTCGCCTTCAAACGGATGCCCTTTGGGTTGTGCAATGCTCCAATGACCTTCCAGCGTTGTATGATGTCGATATTCTCTGATATGGTGGAGGACACTATTGAGGTATTTATGGATGATTTCTCTGTGGTAGGGGACTCTTTTGATCGATGTCTGAATCATTTGGCTGAGGTACTTAAAAGGTGTAAAGATTGCAATCTGGTGCTGAATTGGGAGAAGTGCCACCCTATGGTGAATGAAGTTATAGTGTTGGGTCATCGAATTTCAGAAAAAGGTATTGAGGTTGATAGAGCTAAATCTGAGGTAATAGAAAAGCTTCTGCCACCTATTTCTATAAAAGGTGTTAGAAGTTTTCTTGGGCATGCTGGGTTCTATAGGAGGTTCATAAAAGACTTTTAAAAAATTGCACACCCATTGTGCAAACTGCTCGAAAAGTAGTATAAGTTTGATTTTGATGATGTTTGTCTGAGAGCATTTGGAGAGTTGAAGGAGAAGTTGGTTACTACACCTATCATTATTTCACCTGATTGGGGACAACCGTTTGAGATAATGTGTGATGGAAGTGGAGAGGTGCTTGGTGTGTTACTAGGACAGAGGAAAGAGAAAAAATTTCACCCTATTTACTATGCCAACAAAGCTCTAAATGTGTCCCAGAAGAATTATACTGTGACTGAACAAGAACTTCTTGCGGTGGTTTTTGCATTCGAGAAATTTCGATCCTACTTGCTTGGTACTAAGGTCATAGTGCATACTGACCATTCTGCATTGAGGTATTTGATGGCGAAAAAGGATGTAAAACCAAGATTGATCAGATAGGTATTGTTACTGCAAGAGTTTGATTTTGTGGTAAAAGATAGAAAGGGAACCGAAAATCAAGCTTGTCTAGATTAGAGGAAGAGGCTATGCTAAAGCTTGGAGATAGGGCTGAAATTAATGATGCTTTTCCAGATGAACATGTATTGGCTGCCTCTCATGATCTGATTCCATGGTTCGCAGTCTTTACTAATTATTTGGCAAGCGATTTGGTTCCCCCGGACTTGTCATCTCACCAAAGGAGAAAGTTTATGCATGATGTGAAGAAATTCTTTTTGGATGAGCCTTACTTGTATCGTAGTTGTGCTGATAGGATTATTCATCGTTGTATGCCCGAGGTAGAGTTGTTGAGTGAACTTAAAGCATGCCATTCATCGCCTGTTGGTGGGAATCATAGTGGTATTCAGACTGCGCATAAGATTTTGCAGTATGGGTATTACTGGCCTACCATCCGCCAAGATGCTCATGATTTCGCCAAGTCTTGTGATTGTTGCCAAAGAGAAGGAGGAATTTCAAAGAGGCAAGAGCTTCCTATGAATCCTATATTGGTGATAGAGTTGTTTGATGTATGGGGCATTGATTTTATGGGTCCATTTGTGAGTTCACATGGGATGAAGTATATTCTTGTTGCGGTTGATTATGTATCGAAGTGGGTAGAAGCAGTTGCGCTATCCAACAATGAAGGCAAAAGTGTCATGCATTTTTGAAAAAGAATATCTTCTCCAGATTTGGTACCCCGAGGGCGATCATCAGTGATAGAGGTTCCCACTTTTGTAATAAGTTGTTCAAGGCGCTACTTGAGAAGTATGGTGTCCGCCACAATGTAGCCACTCCTTACCATCTACAAACTAGCGGACAAGTTGAAGTGTCCAACAGAGAGATCAAACAGATCTTGGCGAAGACTGTGAATGCTAATAGAACGGATTGGTCAAGGAAACTTGATGATGCTCTATGGGCCTATCGCACTGCATACAAGATCCCCATAGGTATGTCTCCTTACCAACTTGTATATGGGAAGTCTTGTCATTTAATGGTAGAGCTAGAGCATAAGGCGATGTGGGAAATGAAGAAGCTAAATTTGGATTGGGGCGCCGCATCTAATCAAAGAATAAATGACTTGAATATGCTTGATGAGTTTCGCCTAAAAGCTTATGAAAGTTCAGCCTTGTACAAAGAGAAGATGAAGAGGTATCATGATCAAAGAATTGGAAAGCGAAAATTTGTGGTTGGTGATCTTGTGCTTCTATTCAACTCTAGGTTGCGCTTGTTTCCAGGCAAACTCAAGTCCAAATGGACTGGGCCACTTTTGCTCACAAAAGTGCTCCCCCATGGAGCGGTTGAGCTTGAAAATAATGAAGGAACTAGGTTCATGGTAAACGGGCAAAGGATCAAGATCTATCTGGGAAATACTGAAAGTGTGCAAGAAGTGATTAAGGCCTATTATCTTGATGAAGTCTAAGTAATCAAGAGGCCTGCGTCGTGCCGCGATGTTAAATCAAGCGCTGCTTGGGAGGCAATCCAAGATGTACAATCTAGCTGACGATAGGTTTTTGTTTTCCATCTAGCAGTTTTTGTGTTTAGTTTATTCTCTGTATTAATTTAGATAGGTGTTTTAGTTTTTTTGTGTTGGCTAGAATTAACATAGGGTCCGTGTCTAAAAGTGTCCAGAAAATGTAAAAAGAATAGCCTAATGGTTGCTAAATGTGCAGGTATGCTATGAAAATTCTGCAGAAAATGGTCTGGTGCAGAGGTCTACGGACCCCATCGACGGTCCATCGATCCATCCACGGACCGTGGATGGTTTCCGTAGATCCCAGGTAAGTCCCTAAAACTTGTCCAAGTGTAAGAGTGATCTACGGACCGTAGATCGACCCACGGCCATAAATGGGGTCTCGTGGGTCCTGAACCCTAATGCTGCCTGACCCGACCCGGACCCATCCTATTTAAAATCCCCCAATTTTAAATCATTCCACTTCCCTCCATTTACTCCCAAACCGTTTCATAACTTCCCAAACTCCTTAAATCACTCAATATTCACTCCATCACTCCCCAATTAATCTTCCCTTTCTTTTCCCCAAACTCCTAAATTCCCTTTACCCTCCAAAAATTCCCTCAAGGTTCGGTGTTCGGGTTAGTAACGAAGAGGTAATTCTTTGGTCTTGCAAAGCTTAGTGTCGTCACGCAATCACCCCACTCCTCGTTTCTTGTAAGGTAATAGACTTTCCCCTCACTTTGAATTTCGGTTCATAGATTGAATATAGAAAGTCGGGAGTCGGATCTTGACCTTGGGTAATTATTAGATGAAATTGCATGATAAAATTGGAAGTTACAATACCCTTGGAACGATAGATAGTGATTGTGTTGCCTTGTTGTATGTGATTTTAAGTCTAAATGTAAGTTTCGACTTAGGGTTCCAAAATTTGGCTTAAATACTTGGTAAAAATGATTAATCGGAATCCTGAGAATGACAAACTAGCATGATTCAATGTTGCAATGCGTAGTTAGACTAGGATATTGTTGAAAATGATCTAAGATATGGACTTGAAAATAAAGATTGGCTGAAATCTGGCACAGATCACATCCACAATACCCCGTCTACGGACCGTAGATCAATCTACGGACCGTAGATTAGGTTCGTGGTTGGATGCACCTGGAAAATTTCACCAAGTGTGAAACCAAGGATGTGAACTACGGTCCGTAGAATCTACGGACCGTTCTGTACATCCATGGTTTCCATCTATGACCAATATTGTTGGTCCTCTGATCCACGAAAGGGTTCTACGGACCGTAGATCAGTCTACGGACCGTAGGTCTCCTCCGTGGATGACCACTGTAGCCTCTGTCTGAAATTTTCATAGGACTTTGTTACTGTTCGTTTATAGTTCTAATTTTTTTTTAGTTTGTTTATGGTTAGTTTTGGCACTAATATCGCTTCCACAGGTACGATGGCACCCAAGAAGCTAGTCACCTACTCAAAACAGGGCAAGTCAAAATCTGTTGCTCCTAGATTCAGGTTAATCGATGAGGACACGGACAAGAAAAAAGTTCTAGCATATGTTCCTCCCAACACAAAGACTTCTCCCACTGCACCCCGAGCCACCAGAGGCACCCCCCCGGAAGGTGATCCCCGACGTAGTCACTGTCTCCCAGTATGATGAGGAGCACACACTGATCAAGTCACCAACTAGGGCTGCTCCCAATTCAGCTACTGGGTCTACGTCCGGCTCCGAGTCTGCTCATGCTTCTGGCTCTGAGTCTAGCCAAGTTTCAGGGTCCGAGTCTACCCATGCTTCGGGGTCCAATGCCAAGTCAGCCACAGGGTCCGGCCAGAATGAACAAGAAGCCTCATCTGATGAGGCCAGTAGCTCAGAGTCAGTGCCAGTAGCTCAGAGTCAGTACCAGTACCAAGGAATGAGGATCCTACTCCAGTGGCCGGCGAGCCGAACAGATGGTGTGTTGAGGGTCAATGGCAAATCTATCGGGATGCCAAGATGAAAAATGACAAATAGAAGATGGCCTGACTTATTACAGAGGAGCGCAGAGTCCTCACAGGGATCTTGCACACTGTCCCCGACATCCATCGACTTTTTAACCTTCACAAGTGTGACTGGATGGCTCGATACCAGGGACTTATAGTGAGGAGATTGTCCGGGAGTTTTATGCCTTCTATGCTGCAACTCTCCGTGGTTCGATATACAAGCAGTCAAAGCCCATAGCCCAGGACCCTCTCACTTCCACTATGGTCCGCGATTGTCCGGTGGACATATCACATGCCGCCATCAGTCGCTTTCTCTATGGTCCTACCACGGGTCACTCTTGGTCACTAAACACAGCGGAGTTTGATTACAGATGGGACATTGTGCGGAGTAGTGCTCTCCAGAGAAATTCTGGGCAGCGAGAGGTTGTTATACTATGGTTGGCTAAGTACATTGCTGCAGATGGCGAGCGTGTAGAGTGAGTTGCCACACCACTGTTGGGTATCCGAAAGGCCACATTAAATTTTGTGGCGAAGTTCTTCTGGTTGTTGGTGCGTAACAGGGTGCCGTCGACAAATGCTGACAACCAACTCACATGGGACAGAGCGGTCATGGTTGCAGCATTGGTAGCAGTAGTGGAGATTGACTTTGCCTGCATGCTCCTGGCAGAGATTCACGAGTGGGCATTCAAGACCTCCACTAGTTACCCCTTTCCGTGTTTGATTTTCCAATTGTGAAGGGACTCTGGAGTACCGATTTGGCATTGTGACAAGTTAGCATACCCTACAGGGACTTGGATATAGGCCTCATTCGAGATGAGGCAAATGTGGCGGAACCTCGCAGAGAGCCCCAGGTTGAGGTACCTCTCTTGGGTACAGATCTTGTAGACACGGTGGGGCAGGCACATGGCGGTGAGCCCATTATGCCAGATCACACCGATACTATCCCGGCCTCCTCTTCCCAGGCTGCTAGTAGGGCTCCTAGCTCATCCCGGTCCACACCACCATTATGAGCTGATGTTGTTCCGTTGGCTAGAGTATAGAAATTAGAGGCTTAGATGGCCACACTGTTGCATCATATCCAGCCTTGGATATCAAAATCGATAGCTGAGTCTGAGGCCCGAATGGAGCGAAGGATGGAGGGAATGATGGACCGGAAGATCCAGGCCGTTAATAAGCGGCTCGATGCCTTTGAATTGAGAGTCCTTGAGTGACCAGCCCCGACCATGGATCTATCCTCTTTTCAGTTCGAGTTAGCCAATCACCGGGCCAACGTTGATGCCATTCTTTCCACCCCTACAGTTGAGCCTCATGCTGCACCTATTGCGTTGGCTGATGACACAGTGCTGGATGTTTTATTCAGTGGGATCGCCAAGCATGGGCCTGAGCCTGCACATACAAAAGGCAAGAGGCACCGTTCTAGTCGCACCGAGGAGGAAAAAGCCCAAAAGAGATAGCGTAGGCAGGAGAAGGAGGCTAAGAATGCTTCGATTTTAGATAAAGAGTTGCGCCAACAGAGGGTGCGTGAGAGTATTGCAAGGGCATCGAGTTCTGCCCTAGTTGTAGAGGTCCCGCCTGTCGTGAGGGACGTTGTGAGCACCACTGATGGTGCTAAAATGGAAGATGTGGGCACTACTGAGGGTGACCCAAGTATGGTTCCAGCGGGCTTCGGGAAACCGGACCCACCCGCTTGTTGATGATTCTTCGGCGCTATGCGCCACAGGTTTGCTTCACCCAATCCATTATCTTTTTCTACATTTGTATGCATTAGGGATAATCGCATCAATTTTTATTGGGGATGGGGTAAATGGATTGTGAGTGATAGGGTGAAGTTTGAGTAACCCAACTCATAAATCCTCTCTTTGGGGTTTTCTTGCCTGTGTTCTTTTTCCCCAACAGACTGTTTAAATTTCTGTTGAACCGCCTTGTATTAGGATCGTATGTATAGAAGCATGAAAAAAAAGAATGAAGCATGATGGCTTATAAAAACAACAATTGACACCCGTCCAAATTTTGTTATGTGTGCTAGAATTTGTAGGCTAAGATAAGTGGAATGTGTTAGCTCTGAGTATGACATGATAATGAATCAACTTGATGGCATGACTTAAGCTGAAACTTGAACTGGGTATTCTGATAATGAAACTATGTGCCAAGAGTGTGTGAGAATAGTTGATTGTTCAAACAGTTTTTGTGCAAAACTAGAACTTACCCGGTTAGTCCTGCTAAGACAATTCACTCTAGAGGCAAGGAGGCCCTTGTTCTGATAAGTCCACAACTGGCCTAAATGAAAGATCCAACCAAATGAAACAAATTTTCCCTTTGATCCAAATGCTTTGAGCCTAAAAGTAGACTATTTCTTTCTAAACCCCGAACTCACCTTCCCATAATCTACTATGTTGGCCCCGGTCCCTCCTTGGACATGTGCACCTCGACTTAGGCCAAAATCCTAAGTTAAGGATGGCTAATGTAAAAAAAAAGCAACTTCAATCTTGGCCCTGACTCAACATTGGGTATTGTGCACCTCAACCAATGGAAAATCCATAAGTTGAGGGTGACTATGAAAGAGGAAACCAAAAGAAAAATGGGTATGAAAAGAGTTTGATGTTGAGAAAAGAGAGGAGTGGAAGTGACTTGTTGAAATCTAAAGAAAAATAATAAAACGCAAGAAAGAGATAAAAGTAAAAATTAAAAAGATCTACAAAGTCTAAAGTCACATCCATGATTGAAGAAAATCAAGGGAAATAGGGTAAAATGGTAGGATGACAAAAATAGGGCAGAAAGAGGTTGAAAGCCTAGTGTAATGTCAATGAGGGCAGATAGTCACGGAGAAGTACCCAAATGTACCACACTTGACCCTGAGCCTACGTTACAAGCCAAGAAAGTCCTATAGTGATCCTAGAGTCTAGTTTGGAGAGTCTAAGCAATGAAAATAAGGGCAAGCCTATGGTACTGAGCACTAACTGTACTTCAAGTTATTTCTGAGTGTGAGTGTTGAATGAATCCTTGTACTCAAAGTTGGTACTTTGGTGATGGTGAAACAGTGTATGTTATGTGATTGGTTGGTCGATCGTTGTCATGGTTTGATCCGCACGAATTAGCTTGTCGAGTCTAAGAGAACAAATTTTGCACCCGGAAAGTGAGTGGGATAGAGAGTCATGTGATTGCTTGTGCTTGAAATGTTTGCCTCTATACAAGTGTCGTTTAGAGTCTTAGTGCGTCGTTTGAGGACAAACAACGAATTTAAGTTGAGGGTGTCGATATACTGTGAGTTTACGGTATTTCTAATACATTTCGCTTACAAGTTGTGTGTGTCTAGGCCTTTTTGTATTCGTTTTTATGTGTTTTTATCATATTTTGCAGGAAAGATGTTTAGGCGCGGAAGTAAAGAGACAACTGAAAGAAATACAGAAAAGGGCATATACGGAGGTGATCTACGGACCGTAAGTCCATTGACGCTCCGTAGATGGTGGTCGTAGATTAACAGGCAAGGCATGGAAGGCAAATCAGGGAAATCTGACCAAGTGTGGAACCACGATGGACATTGATGGTCTGTAGATGGATCTACGGACCGTAGTGTTGATCCGTAGATTGATGTTGCGAGGGTTCCAATACCTGATGTTTGAAAAATTCTAAGCATGGAGCTACGAAGAGGGATTGACGGACCGTAATCCATCTACGGTCCATACTGCAGGTCCGTCGTTTGCTTCAGAGAAGCAGATTTTTGGAAGCTGAAATATTTTCTAAGTCCTGGCTAATGGAAGGGACTCACGGATCGTAGATCCATTAACGGTCCGTGAGTCAGTCTTGTGGAATAAAGACGCGTGCCTGAACAAACTTTCCTTATTTTGTTTCCATTTTTAATTTATGACTTTTTTTCTATAAATAGGGCACGTAAACCTCATTTTTGGGGGTTAGACATTATTGTTTTATTCTAGTTTTGACTTGGGAGATTAACTTGCAAGTTTAGCAATTCTTAATTTCCTAAGTTTGTTTTGAAGATTTTGGTGTTGCAATTCAAGTTGAATTTCTGGGTTTATTATTCTTCTTATGTAAGTTCATAGATTATGGTAACTAAACTCCACAACTAGTTATCAAATTACACCTCCCTAAAGAAGCATAAACGATTGTTATCAAGTAAAGTACCCAACTTGTAGGTTGGGATCGATCCCACGAGGAAAATGGTTTAGACTTTACTTTAACCAATAATTATATTCAATTAGTTAAATTACTTCCAGAAACAAGTAATTAAAGGAGGGGGGGTTTGTGAAACAAATTGTAATAATTCAATAAGTAATCAGTAATCAAAAGTCAATTTTGGTTGTTATCAAGATGAGAGAAATAACTAAGGTATACGTGTTCCCCACAAGCTCATAACGCAGTAATCCTAGAAATAACAATCCTTTCCTAGTGTACTACATGCAAAGTGATAAGTTAGGTATCTCTAAATCCTTGGTCCGGCATCTAGAGAATTTCACCCCGCACCTTGGTCCGGCTATGTGTGTATAATCTACTAACCCTTACCTTTACCTCATATTAGACATCATAATCGATGTTTGGCTCAGTTATTACTTCGCACCAATCGACACTAGCCTATTAGATAGTATCA
>JAJOOI010012252.1:0-18705 GCA_029582585.1 Solanum bukasovii
ACGAATTGGAGTTAAGGTCGGATTTCGAGAGAAGGGATCTTTAACACCGGATTAAATTAAGCGAAGTCTAATATCGATAACACTTTAAGTTCGAGAGAATTAGAGTGGATATTATCTAATTAGGCTGAGAAGCGTTAGATTTATCTAAGTCGCTAAGAGTCTGTAAATATTGATTTACTTGACACTCAATATACGGAAGAGCGCTATAATCGTCGTCATAGTGAACACAAAACCTGGTTTCTTTAAATTGATTGAATCAACTTACAACGATATCTTTTGTGAACTGTGTAACTAAGTTTTGACTGGAAGTACTTGCTGATAGAATACTTTTCAATTAAACCAAATTTTACTTTCCTTGTTAATTGTTTAGGAAATAGTAACGACAATTGAGTAAATGTGATAGTGAAACTTTATCTGTAAAAAAATTCTCTGTGGGATCGACCTCAACTCTAGTTGAGTTCTGTAAATTAACAACGACCGTTTACATTCCTTATTAGGAGTGTAAGTTTGGACGTATCAAATTTTGGCGCCGCTGCCGGGGAATTTCAATTTAGAAGTGTTTTACTAGCTTTTATTCAATTTGTAGTTATATTTCCTAATTTTACGTTTTGTTTTGTGTTTGTGTCTCTTTTAGGTGATTGCTACTGCGTATGCCAAGTACCAGGAGTAAAGGAGTTCCATTGATCTCTTACGACTCAGAACTCGAAAAGACCCTTCGAAAAATGGTAAATACACAAGAACTGGAGGCACAAAGACAAAGGTTGGGACTAGAAGCTGAAGTCGCTGCAAGAGGTGTTCAACAGAATGGCGGTAACAACCAACCTAGGGTGGTAGATGAGAATAGAGGAGTGGATGGATTGATCCCTCCCTAGCGCCAACCAATAGCTCCAAGGGGTAGAGCTCAGCATCCAGCGCATATGATATATGATGAAAATGATGCAAATTTGGATGGAGCTGGAGCCACTGGAGCGATAGTGTTACATGTACTACCTCCAGGTGTTAAGTTCACAATCACCAGCACTATGATTCAATTGTTGAACCTTAAGGGTATGTTCAGGGGTGCCGCTGGTGATGATGCAAATCAGCACTTGATGAACTTTGTGGCTATCTGTAAGTCACAAGAGATTCCTGGGGTAAATCAAACAGTAATGAGATTGAGGTTGTTTCCATTGTCCCTTACGAGAGAGGCGACTAACTAGTTGAATGAGATGCCAGATGACTCCATCAGAACTTGGAATGAGTTGAAGGAAGCTTTCCTGGAACGATTCTTCCCAGAATCAAAAGAGCTGCAGATGAAGGGCGAGATTAGTACACACAAGCAACTACCAGGAGAAGCCATGCACGCTACTTGGTGGAGGTTCAACCAAAAGTTAAAGAAATGTCCCAACCATGATCTTACCGAAAGACATCTTAAACAGGCCTTTTATAGGTCTCTGAATTATGTTACTAAACCTGTTGTTGATGCACTTTGTGGAGGCTCATTTATGAGGAAGCCATTTGCAGAAAACATGCAGCTATTAGATGATGTCTCAAAGAACAACAGAGCATGGTACACAAGAGATGCAGAGGTAGGAGAGCTCGGGTATATATTTGAACTTTCAGCTAATCAATGGAAGAGAGAAGAAGAAAGGGACCAAGACATGGCACATATGAGGACTCAAATAGACTTGCTCACAAAGCACATTGTTGCCAAGTCTGAAAAGGTGAATGTTGTGGGACAGTAGCACATGTATGAAGATCAGGATCTTGACATTGATGAGAAAGCTAACTATTTGGGAAATCAAGGAGGTTTCCGGAATTATAACTCTGGAAATCAAGGTTACAATTCTGGAAATGCAGGTCGGAGCTATGCTAGGGATGGTCAATATGAAAGGCCAGCAAATAGAGATCAAGGAAACTGGCAAAACAGAGAGGGGTATATGAATGACCGCAATGGTGTATATGTACCTCTAGGTAATAGAGATCGGGTGAGTGGTAGTTCTAACGGGTCCAAACTGAAAGACATGATGGCTAAGGTACTTCAAAAGGTTGAGTCAACCGATGCAGGGGTGAAAGAAATGAAAGGTGACTTCTCGAGCATGAGTCAGTTGGTGGACTCTCACACCACCTCCATTAAACAAATAGAGCAGCAGTTGGGGCAACTCTCAACCTCAATGAATTCGATAAAGAACGGATCACTACCGAGTGATACCATTCAAAATCCCAAGAAGGAAGGACACTGCATGGCCATAGCCACCAGGAGTGGTAAAGTTCTTTCTGACCCTATTTCTGCAGGTACTAAGTATGAACAGGTCTTGGAGGAAGCTAGCAGAGAGGAGAATGAGAATATACAGGTAGATGATCAGGGAGAGGCTCATCAATCTCAACCTAAAGCACAACATTCGAGAGGAAAAAAGAAAGAGGTTCAGGAACACCTGCCCTTACAGCAGATTACCAGGCCACCTCCTCCTTTCCCTCAAAGGCTTAAAAAGAAAGCTGAAGATGGAAAGTTTACGAAATTCATCACCATGGTAAAACAACTTTCAGTAAACATTCCATTGGTTGAATCCCTAGAGCAGATGCCAGGATATGCCAAGTTCATGAAAGACTTGGTCACCAAGAAAAGAGTTGTAAGTCATGATTTCTCTAACGGTGTCCATCATTGCAGTGCCATTGCTACCAGATCTCTGGTGCAGAAAAAGGAGGATCCAGGTGCATTCACAATACCATGCACCATTGGGTCAATTAAGTTTGCAAAAGCTCTATGTGATCTGGGAGCTAGCATAAATCTGGTGCCTTTAGTCATTTATAAAAAGTTAGGCTTGGGAGTACCAAAACCTACATCAATGAAGTTGATGATGGCTGATAGGTCAGTAAAGAGACTAGTGGGCATCCTGTGTGATGTACTGGTAAAGGTGGACACTTTCATCTTTCCAGCTGATTTTGTGATTCTAGACTGCGAAGTGGATTTTGAGGTTCCCATAGTTTTGGGAAGACCCTTTTTTACCACAAGAAGGGCTTTAGTGGATGTTGAGAGAGGAGAGTTGAAGTTCAAACTCAACACAGATGAGGTAAGGTTCAACATTTGCAGGTCAATAAAACAGCCACGAAATATGAATATGATATCTGCAATAGAGATAGTCACTGATGAAGACATGAGGGTACGTATAGAAGTAAGAATGGTTGGTGAAACATTAACAGCACTACTGATGAACTTTGATGTGGATTTCCGGTCTGATTATGTAGAGACCGTGAATGCTTTGCAGGGTATGGAACACATTCGTATGTGCCAAAGAAATTGGACTTGGACTTGAAAAACAGGCCAAGTCCTCCAGCGAAACCATCCATTGAGGAGCCACCAGTGTTAGAGCTGAAACAGTTACCCAATCACCTCAGGTATGTATTCTTGGGTATTAATAACACTTTACCCGTGATATTGGCTGCAAATTTGAATGAAGAGCAAGTACAAGAGGTGATCAAGGTGCTAAAAAGATACAAAAGAGCCATTGGATGGACCATCGCTGATATAATTGGGATACCTCCAGGTATTTGCACGCATAAGATTCAGCTTGAGGAAGACTGCAGCCCAAGTATTGAACACCAACGGAGGTTGAACCCACATATGCAAGAAGTGGTTAAGAAAGAAATAATCAAATGGTTAGATGTTGTGGTGGTCTATCCTATTTCTGATAGCCATTGTGTTAGTCCAGTGCAATGTGTGCCTAAAAAGGTAGGCATGACTGTGGTAGCGAATGCCAAGAATAAATTAATCCCGCAGAGACCCGTCACTGGATGGCGAGTGTGCATGGATTACAGGAAGCTGAACACGTGGACTTTGAAAGATCATTTCCCCATGCCTTTCATGGACCAGATGCTTGACATGTTGGCGGGTAAATGATGGTACTGTTTCTTAGATGGATACTCTGGCTACAACCAGATATTAATTGCACCTGATGATCAGGAAAACATCACCTTTACATGTCCTTATGGCACCTTTGCGTTTAAACGTATGCCATTTGGACTATGTAATGCACTAGCCACATTTCAAAGGTGTATGATGTCCATCTTTTCAGACATGGTTGAAGACACTCTAGAGGTATTTATGGATGACTTCTCTGTAGTAGGCGATACTTTTGATGACTGTTTGTTGAATCTTAGCAGGGCTTTACAGAGATGCGAGGAAGCCAACTTAGTGCTAAATTGGGAAAAGTGCCACTTTATGGTAAATGAGGGCATAGTCCTTGGACACAAGGTGTCACAGAAAGGAATTGAGGTCGACAAGGCTAAGATTGAGGTGATTGAAAAATTACCTCCGCCAATCTATGTGAAGGGTGTTCGAAGCTTCCTAGGACACGCCGGATTCTATAGGCGTTTCATCAAAGACTTCTAAAAAATTGCACACCCCATGTGCAAGCTTTTAGAGAAGGAGGTGAAATTTGTCTTTGATGAGTTCCCTTAAAAGCTTTTGAATGCCTAAAAGAGAAACTGATTTCAGCACCAGTGATTATTGGTCCAGACTGGGCGGCGCCATTTGAGGTGATGTGTGATGCCAGTGGGACTACATTAGGAGTTGTGTTGGGACAAAAGCGCAACAGGATGTTCCATCCGATTTACTATGCTAGTAAGTCGCTAAATGGGGCACAGCGAAACTACACAGTCACTGAACAGGAACTATTGACTGTAGTGTATGCTTTTGAAAAGTTCAGAGCTTATCTTCTGGGCACTAAAGTGATAGTTCACACACACCATGCTACTTTGAGACATTTCATGGCAAAGAAAGATGCCAAGCCTAGGCTGATCAGATGGGTATTGCTTCTTCAAGAGTTTGACTTCGAAGTGAAAGACAGGAGAGGTTGTGAGAACCAGGTAGCTGATCACCTGTCTAGTTTGGAAGCTGCAAAGAAGGAAGAACTTGAGCTCGAGATAGATGACACATTCCCGGATGAGCAGGTATTAGCTGCTACTCTTGACCTTATTCCTTGGTTTGCTGATTATGCTAATTTTCTGGTCAGTGACTTAATGCCCGAGGGACTAACATATCAGCAAAAGAAAAGGTTCCTGCATGATGTAGACAAGTACTTTTGGGATGAACCATATCTGTACAAGGTGTGTGCTGACAATATAATTAGGCGATGTGTTTCGGAAGTCGAAATGTTGCATATCTTGGAGGCCTGTCACTCATCTCCAGTTGGTGGTCATCATGGTGGTGCTCGAACAGCTCACAAGATACTTCAATGTGGGTATTACTGGCCTATAATTCATCAAGAGGCAGTGGATATAGTAAGGAGTTGTGATGTGTGCCAGCGGCAAAGAGCCATCTCTCGGCGCCATGAGCTACCCATGACACCTATTCTAGAGGTGGAATTGTTTGATGTGTGGGGTATTGACTTCATGGGTCCCTTTGTGAGTTCATATGGGAAGAAATATATACTGGTAGCCGTGGACTATGTGTCCAAATGGGTTGAAGCGGTTGCATTACCTGAGAATGATGGAAAGAGTGTCGCTGGGTTCTTGAAAAAGAACATCTTCTCAAAGTTTGGAACACCCAGAACCATTATTAGTGATGGTGGGTCTCACTTCTGCAACAAAGTCTTTAGTGCACTTCTGACCAAGTATGGAGTAAAACAGCACAAGGTGGCAACTGGGTCTCACTTCTGCAACAAAGTCTTTAGTGCACTTCTGACCAAGTATGGAGTAAAACAGCACAAGGTGGCAACACCTTATCAACCACAGACTAGTGGTCAAGTGGAAGTTTCCAACAGGGAAATTAAAACAATCTTGGCAAAGACAGTGAATGCCAACAGGACAGATTGGGCACAGAAGCTAGATGATGCCCTATGGGCATATCAGACAGCTTTCAAGACACCTATTGGTATGTCTCCATATCAATTGGTGTTTGGAAAGGCGTGTCATCTACCAGTTGAGCATGAGCATAGAGCACTCTGGGCGTTGAAGAAGATGAATCTAAATTGGAGCGAAACCGCTAACTTGAGGTTAGATCAGATCAATGAGATGGATGAGTTCCGTCTGAGGGCCTATGAGAGGGCAGTACCGTATAAGGAGAGGATGAAGTTATATCATGACAAGCATATTGAAAAAAAAAGCTTTACTCCTGGTGACTTGGTGTTACTTTTCAACTCCAGATTGCGTCTGTTTCCAGGAAAACTGAAGTCTAAATGGTCTGGACCCGTTAAAGTCACACAAGTTTTTCAATCTGGTGCTATTGAATTGGAAAATGAGAAAGGCGAGAGGTTCAAAGCTAATGGTCAGCGAATCAAGGCGTATTTGGGTGCTCCTGAGGATGTGAAAATTGTGGAGGAATGTAAACTTGATGAGGTCTGAGTAATCAAGTAACATGCGTCGTGCCGCGATGTTAAATTGTGCGCTGCTTGGGAGGCAACCCAAGATGTAATTATATTAGGTATATTCTCGTTTTCCTTATTTTTCTTTATTTTTATAGAGTTACTGCATGCTGAGGTGTGCAGGAGAGAAAAAAAGGGGAAAATGCAGAAATTGATGCAGACTGAACGTCACGGTCAGGACCACGATCCATATATCTTTTCACGGGAACTATCACGATTCGTCAAATGGAGGACTGAATTTGGAAGCTACTGGAAATTGCATAAAATAGAGTTCACGGAGGGGTTCACGGTCCATCATATATTGTTCTAGACGTCTAACCTCTCATGAACCTCAGGCAGGAAACTCAGTTCCAAGTCAACATCACGGATAGTTTCATGGACCGTGATTTTCTTTACGGGCAACTTTACGATCCGTCATCTGCACCAGGTAAGTTTCTTTTCCAGGGTAATGCCACGAACATTGCCACGGACCGTGATATCTTCCACGAGAAGTTTCACGGCACGTGGACCACTACCCAGTAACACCGATGACCCGACCCGACCCGCTTGTAACCCAACTCATAAATTATGATGTATTTCGTGATTCCAAAGAGCAGAACTTCAGTTTCTCTCTTTGTCTCCTCCATAACGGTTATCTCAGAAGATCTGATTATCATTCATCAATAAATCCCACATCTACCCAAGAGTCCGAACCCTCAGTTTTCAGTTGCGCTTCTATTTCCAGCTATTTTCGATTTTGTTTCTTCAATCCAAGTAAGTTGAGTTTCAATGGTTTGCACCGTTACATCTTGTCTATAATGCTTTCGATTTTCTTGATTTCAGTATGCATTTGTGATGATTAATTGCTAAGCTATTACTTAATTGGAGTAGGTAAGTTGACAAATTGGAAATTTGTAATTATTCTTGGGTGTTGGTCGATCACAGGGGGGTCAAATTTTTAGGTCAGGTAGTAATAGTTAGGTTACTTAATTTGGTTGAATAAGTAGTAAGGTAGGGTTTAAAGTATGAGACGAGCTTGTATTTGTACAACAATGGGGATTTAGTGCAAAAATTTGATGTTGGGAAGAAGATGACAGACCTATTGCCTAGTATAAGACTATGGCAGGTTGTACGGACCGTGGAAGACATTACGGGTCGTACCACTTGTCATAGACCACACTAGAATATCAACCCAGTCCTCAGTTTTAGTTCACGGGCAGTATCACGGATCGTGGTTCACTCCACGGGCCGTGAAACCTTCCGTTAATATCCCTTGGTTAAATGACCAGAAATTCCTTGTGCACTCGAATTATGTTTAAACTCCACGGGGGACATCACAGTTCGTTGTTGATACCACGGCCCGTTCAAGTGCGCGTAGTGTTCCCTTGATTGTATTTTTAATTTTTTAAGTTTTAGTTTTTGTTAATAATTGTTATTCTGTGGCCCTTCCCGATGATAGATTGGGTGACGTCATTCTTAAGGCAAGGCGTCACGATGATATTACACAGGGGAAGTCTGAGTACCCGTTAGTTTGTCAGTTATTAATGATTGTACTGAATTGGTGTTTTGCTTCTCAGGTACAATGGGTCCCAGAAGAAAGAATGTTACCAAACCTGCTCCTGTCACCGCTTCACAATCAGAGGGTCATGGTGACTCCGAAGCGAGTGGGTCTGAGGTGCAAATAAATGTTTCACCGGAAGATCACTCGCCTCGGGCTACTAGATCATTGGATAGGAGAGCTATTCTCCAGGACTCTCCTCCTCAATCTGAAGAGGGAGGTAGTAGTTTTGAGAATGGGGAAAACTCGGGATGTCCAACTAATACTGCTGCTGGTAACCAATCTGCCGATGATTCGGGGGACAGTGCTGAATCTGACAGCGGTTCTCAGGCCGACACAGGTACTTCTCCACCTGTGGCTACCACAGAAGCTGAAAATGGGGCACGAAAAGAAACAGTTAATAGAGAGGATGAAGAGGGATGATACCATGGTGATGTATGTGAACGCTCAGGAACCTAACCCTGCATTGAGACCACAGCTGATTGCTTGTTATCGCTCCATGTGGACGGTCAATAGATCTAAAGAGTTCTTCGATAATGGCATTGTGAATAAAACTGGGGGCTTCAAGAATCGAGCAATTATGCCTGAGACTAGGGTGGTGGTAGCTGATGTCAAGGCATTCTCGGACATCTATCGGATATTTCAGCTCCATCAGTTCAATTGGATGGACAATGCACCTAGTGAATACTCTAGCCACCTGACCAGAGAATTTTATTCCTCTTATGCAGCCACATTGATGAATTTTGCAGCGGATACTGAGACCACGAAGTGTGGACAGAAAGACATGGCTAGTACTTGGGGTACACTCAACTCAATCATAGTTAGGGGAAAATCAATAGATATTTCTGAGGCGTCGATTAACAGAATGTTGTACGGCCCAAATTACTTTGCACCTGTTTCAGTTGGCCTTTTCGAGGGAAAACATCATGAGGTCACCAGTGATGCTACAATGGAAGATCAGACTTCTCGAGAAAGGGTTTTACGCTGGATTGCGAAGCATATTTCCATAGATGGAGAAAATGCAGGTTGGGTCACCACAACTCCAACACTTATCACTAAAGCTTCGCTATCTTTCCCGGCCAAGGTTTGGTGGGCTGTTGTCCGAGCGCAATTACGACCGACATCTAATGATAACACTTTGTCCCTTTCCCTGGCCTCGTTAGTAGCTTGTCTTCTGGTCGGTCACCCGGTCAATGCAGGAAGTGTAATAGCAATCGAGATGAGAGACAGGGCACTAAATGAGCGAGCTGCACTTCCTTTTCCCTGGAAATTATGCCTAGGAGCGAATATTCCTCCGAACAGCCTAGTTGACAGATGGGGTGAAGCATTCAGACTAACCAAGGTTTCAAAAATTAAAGATGTTGCGAACCATCTCTTTGGCGCGAAATCTGCCTCTGTAGGTACTTTAGCTGTTATTCCACATGTCCCACTTGAGATCCCCCAGGCCAGTAGAGATCCAGAACAGGGGGAGTCATCACAACCGTCCACAGAGGCACCACCACCCCAGCTTCAACATCCCAGACTTCAGGTACTTTTATCACTATCCCTATGCTTTTTCTTGAGAAATTGGTTGCAGATCAGTGCCAGACCAGGACATTGGTGGACCAAATTGTGCTCAGGATGCCCCAGCTGATAGAGACAAAGGGATTAGCTGTGAAAAAAGAAATCAAAGATGAGATGAGGACGGAGCTATCAGTCTTAAAGAACCGAATGGATGGTTTGGAGAACCTTGTTCAGGATCGCTTCCAGGCTACAGGTTCAGCCGATACTGAAGAGTTCAGAACCCAGTTGGCTGAAATGCGCACTTAAATTGCTAACTTGGCTAAAAAGCCAGCACAGGTGCCCACTCCAGTTATGCCAGAGTCATTAATGTAAATGCTAAGTCAGGCACCTTCCACTCAAACACTCGATGACCTTTGGGGAGAACCCCCTACAAGTAAATCTGGCAAGAGAAAGCACATAACTGGAGAACTTGATGAGGAGACCCCTACTGACCCCGCCAGAGAGGCAAGAAGGCAAGAAAAGAGAGCCCGTAGAGCATCAAAGAGGGAAGCTAGAGAAAAGGAAGCCCTTGACCAGCGACAACGAGATGCAGCCTTAGTTGGAGCTTCTGGTAGTGGCGCACCTGCTGAGGACTACACTGATGATGTCCCGAGACCTGAGAGTGCACCTATTGATAAGGGTGCCAATGCTGATACAACGACCGGCGTCTAGAGCGCCATAGGTATGACCCCTCCTCTTAGCCTGTGTATTTGATTGTTTTATCTCAACTTTGAGGACAAAGTTCTTTTTATTTAGGGAGAAGGTGGTCAGCAGCCGGCCATAACGGGTACTTTATGTATTGAGTTGTACAACAGCTAATCTGTGAATATTGAAGACCCGAACATGAGTTTGACTGTTAGGATCTTTAGATGACATCTTAGATACTGATATGTTGAAAATGGCTAATCTGACCAATTAATTGGTGAACCAAGAAACTAAAAAATGCAATCCTGTGTAGTATGTGAGTAAGTTTTGGTTGAAGTCTAACACTAGGAGCATAAACTAGAACTTGCCTAAGTAGTCTTGCTTGAATCTGAAAATAACCGGATAGGAAAGGATCAGTAGGCCATTTTTGTTAAACCAGTAAAAAGCCAAAAATAAAGGAACCAAATGAAAAGCTTATCACTTGAACCCAATTTGAGCCTTAAATCAATCTTTGTTCCTACCCAATATATATCAAATCCTTGGTTCTTCGCAGGTACACAATATCACAACTCAGGCCAAAAGCCTAAGTTGAGGGTGCATGATTACAATTCAAAAAAAAAGAAAAGGGAAAAGAAGGTTCAACCAGTGAGCTGAGTTCAAAAAATAATAAAAAAAATAATAAAAAAAATAATATATATATATATATAATAATAATAATAGCTACTGGGTCGAGCTGAAATAGTTACCCAAAAAGAGAGAATCACTCAGAAAAGAGTTTGTGAAAACGAAACTTTGAGAAACCAAGGAATTAGTCACTCACGAAACCAAATATCCACTCCCTAACCCCGAGCCTATGTTACAAGCAAATAAAGTCCTACAGTGATCCTATTCCAGGTGTTTGAAAGAGAAAGTGTAGAAAGCAAGGGCAAGCCTATGGTAGTTTGTTGTTAGTGTTAGAAATTGATTGAGAGCGTGAGAGTAATACTCAGTCCCTACTATTATGAACGAGGGACTTCTTTGGTGTGAGGACACAGTGGTTGTGTTTGAAAGTAGATTGTGTGAGCTGATAATTCGCAGGTATAAGCATGATTGACTATGAGTAATGAGATGTCATATATTGATCCTTACATGTTAGATTCAGAGGTTTGGGGACACAAATTATACTTGAATTAGTTGTTGCATAGCGTCATAAATCTGGAAATGAATTGAGGGCTGATTGTATTTGTTTATTTTCTCATCACTTGAGGACAAGTAATGGTTCTAAGTTGAGGGTGTTGATATGCCGCGAAATCGTAGCACATTTGACGCTTCATAACTATGAACTAATACTGGAATTAAGTGATATTTCAGGATTATTTTATGGGTTTGTTAATTGTGTAGGCAAAATCTGGGTTTTACAGAAAAAGAAGCAGAACTGATGTCGACAAGTGAAGTTCATGACCAATGTAACGAACCGTTAACTTCATAACGGTTTGTGGTTGAGTTCGTGAAAGTAAGGCAGAACTAGGCCTTAAAAAGATGAAAAGCAAGAACAACCAAGTAAAGCTCACGGAGGGGTATACAGGCCGTTGTTATTTACACGAACCGTGGTACCTACCGTGAAGTTAAACCAGTATAAAAGAAGGAAAGAGTTACAAGAAAGTTTGAACAAGTGAAGACCACGACTGACTTCACGGGCTGTGACACTCACTACGGACCGTGGTGTCTCTCGTGGTACATTCCAGCAACCAAGTTTGAAGACCTACTCTGGGGAAGATCCAAGGCAAGACCACGGAGGGATTCACGGTCCGTGAATCCCTCGACGGAACGTGATAGTGGCCGTGACAGGGCCCCACAAATCAGTCCTAACTTGATTAGGACTCATTTTAAACATTCCATTTTGAATTACTTTAGGTCATTTTTTAGGGGAGAATGGAGCATCCGACGTTACAGAGGAGGAACGAAAAGAAACTTGAGGGGGAGATTTTAGATTGAGATTATTGTCTTCGGTGGGACATAGTTCCTTTCGATCTTGAGACTATCAAGTTGTTGTTGATTTACCGATTATTTTTGTAAGTAATTCTTAATATGTTTTCATTATCTATGATTGATTCTTTGCATAAAAACATGAGTGGCTAAACGTCAAGACTGGGTGTATGGGATCTATGATGATATTCTAGTTGCAATTCCGTAAAATTAGTAAAAAGGCAATCTTTGTTTACAACTAGTAGTTTACAGCTTTCATTATCATTTTAGTCTATTGAGTGCACGCTTTAGACAGGCTTGTATCTGGTGTTTGTTCGAGAGAAAAGCACCAGTTGGGAAAAAGCTAAACTAAGTTACGAATTGGAGTTAAGGTTGGATTTCGAGAGAAGGGATCTTTAACACCAGATTAAATTAAGCGAAGTCCAATATCGATAACACTTTAAGTTCGAGAGAATTAGAGTGGATATTATCTAATTAGGCTGAGAAGCGTTAGATTTATCTAAGTCGCTAAGAGTCTGTAAACATTGATTTACTTGACACTCAATTTACGGAAGAGCGTTATAATCGTCGTCATAGTGAACACAAAACCTGGTTTCTTTAAATTGATTGAATCAACTTACAACGATATCTTTTGTGAACTGTGTAACTAAGTTTTGACTGGAAGTACTTGCTGATAGAATACTTTTCAATTAAACCAAATTTTACTTTCCTTGTTAACTGTTTAGGAAATAGTAACGACAATTGAGTAAATGCGATAGTGAAACTTTATCTGTAAAGAAATTCTCTGTGGGATCGACCTCAACTCTAGTTGAGTTCTGTAAATTGACAACGACCGTTTACATTCCTTATTAGGAGTGTAAGTTTGGACGTATCATACACGAGCGCAAGCTAGAAATATTAAGCCCAAGTGTATCTAGTCCTTCTTCAACTCCTCTAGCCTTGGTCTTGATCCAACATGTTATGCTCAGGCTATTAAAATTCCTAAATAGAGATCTGTTATGTCCGTAGAATGTAATGCGCTCATAGCAACTGGTACATGGAAGTTGGTTCCACCTCATCAAGCTATGAATGTAATTGGTTGTAAATGGATTTTCAAGACAAAGAAAAATTCAGATGGCTCCATTGAACGACATAACGCCAAATTAGTTGTCAAGGGCTTGCATAAACGCCTTGGAATTGACTTTGTTGATACTTTCAGTCCTGTTGTCATACCTACAACTATTCGACTATTACTTTCTATTGTCGTGTCGTAAGGATGGATTGTTAATCAACTTGATAGCTCTAACGCGTGCTTGCATGGTAAGCTAAAGGAGGATGTATACAATGGTTCAACCACCAGGTTTTGCTTACCCTAATCACACTAATTACATATGCAAGCTAGAAATGTCTATTTATGATCTTAAACAGGCTCTTCGAGTCTGGTATAAATGGTTGGCTGATGCGTTGCGTGAGCTTGGTTTCTAAGGATCTAAAACATATTCTTCACTCTCTTTTAGAAGCACGGGCACTGAAAAACTATTTTGTCTGATTTATGTTGATGAAATTATAGTCTTGGGCACGTACGTGCATCTAGTTTCATCATTGCTTCAAAAGTTAGAAATATGTTTCTCCTTGCGCAACTTGGGCAGACTTAATTACTTTTTGGGTATTGAAGCTACATGGTGATCTGATGGGTTGTTGTTACATTAGTCGAAATATACACATGATCTCTTGGAACGTAGTAACATGTTAACTTGCACTGATATGTCTACCCCCATGTGCCCGAGTAATAAGTTACACGCTAATGATAACACTCAATTCCTTGATGAAGGTCTTTATCGAAGTATTGTTAGTGGCTTACAGTATCTCACTTACTAGACCTGATATTTCCTTCTCGGTTAATAAAGTTTGTTAATTAGTTCATGCATAGTCCGACAGAGAAACAATGGGCAGCAGTTAAGCGTATCTTACAATATCTGAAATCCACTTCTTCTCATGGTATTTTATTTCCAAATTAAAACTCTCCCCAATTACAAGGATATTGTGATGTTGATTGGGGAGGAAGTATAGATGATTAGAAGTCTACTACTGGTTTTGCAATATTTTTAGGTTCATCACTTGTTTCTTGGTGTTCTCGCAAACAACGATCTGTCTCGCGCTCCACTACTGAAGCTGAATATCGCTCTCTTGTTGCTGCCACCAATGAAATTCTATGGATTCGTCTTTTGTAGAAAGAAATTAATCTTTCTTTTGGTTCGATGCCATTCTTGTGGTGTTATAATTTAAGTGCGACCTATCTTACCGCTAACCCGGTGTTTCACTCTCGCACCAAACATGTGAAGATCGATTTTCACTTTATTCAAGATCTTGTCCAGAAAAAGGAACTTCGGGTTCCATATATTTCTTCTAATGCATGACCAGCTTGCGGATATTCTTACCAAACCTCTCTCGAAGGATCGTTTCTATGATTTGTGTGACAAGTTAAACCTTATAACCTAGTTCAACTTGAGAGGGAGTGATAAGTATGGTATTAGTTAAAGTCTCTATTAAGGGTTATTTTGTAATTGTATATATATGAACTCTTGTATAAATACCTCTTTTATGATTAATGAATATAACGTTGGGGTTTACTTTACACTATAGCCCGACCAATTTGTAGTTAAAGCTAAACTTTGAACAATTGGAATTCCTAAACTTCAAGAATTGTACAAGAGGTAAATATTGAGTTGCGGGTATATGTATTTTCTAAAAAGCTAGATTACAATGTCATTCAGAGATTTTTTAATCACCTTACACCCTATTTGGATGGTTGTATTGTATTATATTGTTAGTTTAAATACATCATTTATTTTCATTATTACTTAAATTCTATTGTATCGTATCGTTAAAATTAAACTATCGTTATGATCACTTAGGGTTGTTGTTTCTTATAATATGTATGTAGCATTTCAATTTCCATCAGGTATATTCTTGTTCCAATTATAAATTAAAAGTAAATGAATGCTACACAAAGATCGTAAAAAATACAATTGTATCGTGACGTCCAGTAGTACAATAAGGTATACAATTCACTTTCAATGTGGGAAATAAAAATGAAGTCGTAAAGAATTAATAGAATGTATCTTTATGGAAGACATATAAGCAAAACAGAGCTCTAAAAAATTGCAATTTTAATGTTGCACATTATATCTTGTCTTCCTTGCTCTCTAAGGACTAATGTAACCAATCTTATGGTATGAGCATGGACAATTTGGAAGATAAAGTATAATAGCATAGGCAAGAATGGAAGAATATGCATTTAAAAAACTAAGAGGAAATAAGAGGAGTAAAATGTCTATTGTTTAAAATAAGGGGATGAATTTAACTTTAAAAGTAAAGTAAATGACGATATTAATTTTAACCCAGTTGAAAAAAAGTAATAATAATAGAATAAATTATTTCTGTGAATCCAAACATGCAACTCCAAATGTCAATAATAGTTAACTATAGATTCGTGACTTGGTCAGTGCTGAACCTTTTCACACACACAAGTCAACATTTGAATTGGTCTTTTTTTTTTTTTAACTCACGAATTATTATTTAAAAATGCTACTCCTACAAATGTGTTACTAATAAGTTGTTGACTAATATGAATTGTGATGCAATAGTCGAACTGTTTCATCATCGTTCTCTGTGGCCCGACTGAAAGCCACAGATGAAATTATATATGTTAAGCAGATTCTTGGAGTAATATGACTCAGCCTTTTTCAGTCGAAGACCTCCTTTTATCTTTGTAAAGCACATATATAGTATTTTCGTACTCATTAAATGATATCTATCTTTGTATCATGTATAATCTAAATTTCAAATATAAATTAACAGTAAGTTATTATTATATTAAAGAATGATACAATTATGTCATCCAGTAGTACAATTAACGAGATACACTTCACATTCAATGTGGGAAACAAAAATGAAGTTATAAAGAATTAATGAATGTCATTTTTTATGGAAGACATATATAAGCAAATTAGAGCTCCAAAAATTTGCAATTTTGAAGTGGCAGATTATATTTTGTCTTCGTTGCTTTCTAAGAACTAATGAAGTCAATCTTATGATAGGAGCATGCACAATTTTGAGCACCAATGTCATCTGCAACACAAGGAGCCTCTGCTTTTCCATCTTGGTACCATTGTTTTCTTTGTTGCACTAATTCACTAATGAAATTGTCAAGCATTTCTCGTCTGATGCCTGGCATAACAATAACATGTGCCATGTCTTTGACACATGAAAGTTGCCAACGACGAACAAATTCATGGTCACGAGGCCTTTCAAGTACGACTATATATATGATGCTAAGCTCATTCAGCATGACACTTATCCCTTCTTTATGAAGACGATCTTTCAAATATTTAGCATTGTCGAGACATCTTTTAACATCTTTTTGCACTCCCAAATTAACTCCAAAGTATAAATTGAAGTTTGGTATATCTCGATTACCAACAAATTAAATAAGATACATCAATTGCACACCCAAGAAAGAGAGATTAAATGACATAATTTGCCTGATGGAATCATGCATCAATAAGATGAAAAGAATGTAAGGTTGGGAGAAAAGAACTAAAGAACATGAGTAGTTTATAAAGACGTGGTCATCCAATTCACCTTTGTTTCGGTGTCTAGCTTTATTCTCTCTTTTTCACTCTGCATGCACATGACAAAAAATTAATTAGCTGACCAGGATCATTGACATATACCACTTAACATCAAACTGAAATAACAATAAACATGTGATGTAAGATATATATGTTGCTTGACAACCCAATATTAACCTCTCCTTTCAGGTCACACTGTTTCGGAATCAATCTCCTTAGTTCCTATATCTCCGGCCATCCATAGGAGAATTTTCCTATAACTGCATACTGGAGATCTTCATTGATTATCATTTGATTTACTTCATCTTCTTCCCAGACAATACGAGGCTCCCCATGCAAGTAGGAAATTTGTTTTAGAGGTACTGGTTTGCAAGAAAGGTGTGTTGGTTTGATGGTGCTGGCATATGTTGGTTTGTCTATTACTTTTGTACTGATGGTTGGTCCAACCTCCATAGGTGGAGGCTGTCCAACGGCCATCATGGCCATGACTTTCCGATGGCAAAGTTTTAGGTTTTCCGTTCAGTTTTTAGGTTTTTCTCGACTATTTTTCTTCTAATTAATTGATGGTTTGCATTACTTTCACACTTTGTTTATTAGAATGTATTAACAATAATATTTTAGTTGTCTAATGACTACATTGGTCCTCCTCTCCATTGTAGAGAAGATAATTAACTGAAGCGAGAAAAAGCTAGTACATAATCTTCATATTGATTAAACATCAACAAAATTTGTCTTGGAGCAAGTAAGCCAATTAAACAATTGCCCTTGGTACCAAGATGTTCCAGTAAAATTGACCTTAATACCTTCAAATTTGGCGCACCATGGGATAATTTAAACACCACTGCTTGATGTAATCCCTCTTCGATCATAAAGTTTTGCCTTTCCTCCATTGAAAATGTGATAGTAGGTTCTCCATGAATTATTTCAATTGATTTTACGATTGTTTTTTAGTTAATTAGGACAGATTGTTTAGGATTTATAGTATTGGAATTGAAAAGGATGGCGTATGTGATGGTTTTGGGTGGTGGGGCGGGCTGGACAGCCTCGAAAGGAGGTCGTCCAGTGGCTGTATAGCTTCGCAGCTGCTGCCTACGTAGGAGCCACAAGAGAAAACCCTAGGTCGGCTAAAGGGATAAGTGATGAATACTTTTTTTTCTATCGCAACTTCGGCATAGTTTAAGCAAAATCGAAATTTGTTTTTTTGATTTGGATTGTGGTTGTAGGGGGTTATTTGCACTTTGCCCTATTTTCTTTAATTTTTATTCTTAGAGATAAATATTTATTTAAAGATGAATAAATTCATATTTCTGCACCATAAAATTTCATAAGTTATATTCCATTTTCTTTAAGTAATTTACCCCTACTGAACATAAGTTAGATTTCTAAGACAATTTATTTTTAAAAACAAACATAAAATAACAATCCATTTGAAATGCTAAGGGCAATTAAATGACGTCGAAGTGGACTTTTGACCCCACCAAACTATCTCATTGTAAAAGTACTACTTCCTCCGTCTCAATTTATATGATTTACTTTTTTTTTAGTCAGTTTCAAAAAAATAAACATTTCTATATTAAGTAACAATTTAACTATAAAACATCTATTTTACCTTTAATGAAATGATTTATAACCACACAAATTGTTATCATTCATTTTGGACCACAAGTTTTAAAAGTTTTCCCTACTTTCTTAAACTCTATGCCAAGTCAATCTACCTCACATAAAATAGGACGGAGAGAGTAGTATATATAAGAACGCCTGTGCTGAGCACGACCCAACATTGCAGGTTAATTGTTTCAGTTCATATAAGCAGGAACAAAAAACATCATTTGATCAATGCTAGATTAACTCCAAAGTATAAATTGAAGTTTGGTATGTCGATTACCAACAAATTAAATAAGATACATCAATTGCACACCCAAGAAAGAGAGATTAAATGACATAATTTGCCTGATGGAATCATGCATCAATAAGATGAAAAGAATGTAAGGTTGGGAGAAAAGAACTAAAGAACATGAGTAGTTTATAAAGACGTGGTCATCCAATTCACCTTTGTTTCGGT
>JAJOOI010012253.1:0-34177 GCA_029582585.1 Solanum bukasovii
GCATGCTTAATTAATTAAATAAATATATGGAGTGGCCTTAATTGTTTAATATTATTTATCATGCTAACTAAATAAATAATAAATGAAGTGACCATACTTGCTACTTGTAACCCCCACATATTGCATGAGACACGGCCGGGACCCACATTTGTGGACCTCGAGGGATGCCTAACACCGTCCCCTCGAGGTAATTTGAACCCTTACCCTGATCTCTGGTTCGTTGACCTTAGTTAGACTTAGATTAGGTTAGATAGGTGCCCTAACGCGCCTTAATTCGTTAGGTGGCGACTCTTCAATCCTCCAATATCAAAAGAGTTGTTAGGTCGTGCATCCGAAAGGTAAAGCCCGTTTTGCGAAAAACGGGGCGCGACAACAATTCAATGGTCCTCTCATGGAATCCATACCCAAATTGTTAGTGTACCGGAATGTGGCACCCGATCCCAATTAGTGTGTCGAATGTGACACCCGATCCAATATATGCATCGGAACATGGCACCCGATCCATGTTAGTGTGTCAGAACGTGACACTCGATCCAATATATGCGCCAGAACATGGCACCCGATCCAAGTTATTGTGTCGGAACGTGACACCCGATCCATTCAACACAACCACAACCACAACCACAATCACAATCACACTCATATGTACATTCTCATAATCATATAATCAAGTGTTAAAACATGACATACATTTATTCATTCACACTCATCTCATTAGGTTTGATCAACAATGGTTCAGTCACATACATACATTCATTACAATGAAGCAATTACCAACATACATCGCACAAACAAGAAATCAAATCATCACCTACCTCGAAACCATGTTTGAATCCTCTTAAGACACTTGATTCTTCCCTTTCCGAATTCTTTCCGCTTGTTCTAGGTCTACAAATAATTAATGTAACACAAAGATCAATAATTACGGTCTAATTACCTGGATTATAGCAAATCCAATAACCCAAGACCAAACCCTTGATCCTAAGGTGCAGCTAGGGGTTTTTTCTCACCATCCAATTCAATCCAAAAACCCTCCCCCAATAGTAATTAACCAAGAATCCAAGTTTTACGGATCGAAAAACGGATTAGGGGAGTAAAAACTTACCTTTAGTGCTAGAAGAGGTGGAAAACTGTCAAGAACTTGCCCTGCTCCGTCTCCTAGCTCTCAAGAACAAAAATGGTAGAATAATAACGTTTTTGGAGTTTATTTCTGACTTAAGTCGTGAATGGCCCGTTATGATGGCCCCATCCCGCCACAGCGGCCCGGCCCTAGCGGAATAATTCCCGCCTTGGTGGCTTGCACGAAACAGAGAGTCGAAAGTTGAGTTTCAAACTCCCATTTCACAACACACCTTCAACCCATGACACTCAAAAACTACCTGTTTACGCTAAGGTCAGTTTCGGGAGTTGTACTCCCCCGAATTCTATTTCGTAAAGTCGTACGGGTTCCTTAACGTCTTAGCTATCTACCCATGCAATCAAATTCATTATTAAATCTCTCATTTATTACCAGATTTTCCTAGACTCGCGTGACTCGATTTCGTCCAAATCTGGACTAGGTTAGGAAATTCCAAGTTACTACAAAAAGTTTTTCGTGCCCCAATTCTTTCCCCGTTGGCTTTTCTGTAATGACGGGAACATGTTGTTACACTGCAACCATACCGAATTCGAAAATCACATTTCCAAACAAAGCAAAATTAAAGGGAGTAATAGTATATTTTATTTAGGGTAATGCTAAATGGCCAGAAAATTTGGCCAAAAATTTAAAAAAATTATAATATTTTTTTTATTTTAAAATAAACTGATCTTTTTTTCATTTTTTAGTTAAAAAAATATTAAAGTTAAAAGAATAAAAATATTTTTAAAAAGTAAAATAACATAGGAAAAATACTATTTTGACCAAATTCTGACTAAATTTTTTGGGCAAAATGGTTTTTCCTTTTATATACTAACATGAGGGAGTCCAAACACTGTAGGAGCAGCATAAGCTAATTCATGCCCAAAAAATGTGGTCTCTTATTGAGGGCCAACCATGTTTGATAATAACAATGTGATGTTCGATAGAACTCTGATTGCTAGCTTAGCCGCCATCTTTCATATTATGCCAAACATAACAATATTTATCGATTATTTTTGTGTAACGATTAATCATTTTTTTTAAAAAAAAAATTATTGATAGATATTATAATTTATAACATGCCCTTTTTTTTTTTTTTTAAATACACTAAAAAACATAATGAGCAATATAAATCAGGACAAAGAAAGTAACTAATTATTCCGTCCCCTAGCCATTTCAAAGCAACACAAATTGAGACAGAGAGAGTAACAAATTATTATGAAATTTTTAATATCACAAATTTAAAAGATATTATCCTTAAATTTTTCAATTTAAACTTAATAAATAAAGGCGATCATATAAAATGAGAAAGTTGATTTCTTTGAAATTGTAACTGATGATAATTTTAAGTGATATGTTTTTTAAAAAAAATATTATCTCCCCAGATTTTCTCCTTTTTGTTATTAAATAATTGTATTCTTGCAAATCAAACAAATAAGAAAATACATAAATCAGACACATAACAGACTAAAATATTGACATTTTAAATAATTATTGAAAATATGGCTAAGGATTCCTATTAAATGTCAAAATATTGACATTTTGAAAAAATTTCCCTTCATTTTTTTCCCATCATCTCACCTAGAACCTGAACGCAATACATTTGTATTATTCTTTTAAACCATATTAAACGACAATGAAAAAAAGAAATGGTACTATACATCAATTTTTACTACTTCTAGTTCTTAGTTTAGTTTGACACAAACTTTAAAATTAGATCTATTTTTTTAATCTTGTTATAAAAGTTAAAAAGATGGTATAATATACTAAAAATATCTTTTAAATTTTGTGAATTTTAAATATGATAATCTTCTCTTCATTTCTATAAAGGAGTGTTATCATATAGAAAATAAAAATTTATTAAATATAGATTTTTTAAAATATACTAAAAATAAGTGAAACACATAATAAATTTTTTTGTGGAAATTGGATTGTTGTTAATTACTTTTAAGTCCAGTAGAAGGGTGGAAATTGGATTGTTGTTAATTACGACACCAATTTAATGCTAGTTCCAAAGCTGTATCAAGTGGGGGTGTAGCTCATATGGTAGAGCGCTCGCTTCGCATGCGAGAGGCACGGGGTTCGATTCCCCGCACCTCCATTTTGGTTTTTTGTTCGTATGAATATTGAAATGTACGTAAGAATTAAGAAATAGTAGTAATTTTTAAGGTTCAGGTTCTTTTTAAAAAAATCATATCATCTCATTTTTATTTTTATTTTGAGTATTTTATAATGTATGACCAAAAATCATTTTTTGATAAATCATTTCAATCATATCAATTTTTCTTTGGTATTGAAATGGTTCGGTTAATTTTCGAGGTTTTTAAATTTAAAGCATAACCTCAAAATATACTATTATAAAAATATTTCACAAATATGTTTATGAAGAAACACTTCAATTCTTCAACAAGATGTAAAGAATGTAAGACTTTGTTACCGTATTGTTTGATCTTAAACATTTAATAGGAGTGCTTGCATAAGTTTTGTCGTATTGTTTGATAAAGTATCCATTATAGTATCTAAAACCTAGGTTATATTTAGGGAAAAGAGTCTGAAAAATACTCCAACTTTGGCCGAAATTATTGTTACGATACCAAACTTTATGAAGGACTTTTTACCCCTGCACTATTTAATAGTGTATTTTAAAGGTATATATGTGTCCACGTGGACACGTTACTATTTATAATGGTGAAATATTTATGATGTCCACGTGGACACATAAATACCACTAAAATACACTATTAAATAGTGAATGGGGTAAAAATACATTATTAAATAGTGCAGGGGGGTAAAAGGTCCTTTCCAAAGTTCGGTATTGTTACAACAATTTTGGTCAAAGTTCGGATATATTTCAGACCTTTTTCCCTTATATTTATATTTGAAAAATATTATAAAATATATTTATATATTAAATTCAACATATTGTTAATATATAAAATAAGATTATACCGTTCGGTTTGGAAATTTTTCAATTTTTAGTATAAACAAAAAAGACCATCTCAATTATTCGAGATGATTATACACTTAAATAAAAGTCTACAATTTTATTGTAAAAATAATATAAATTGATTCGATACTATTAAATTTGGTCGATTAAGTCGGTTTTTCATATTCATCAATACACCCCTGAAAATAAGTGCAACACAATTTTAACGCTCTATGCTAGAATTCAAAACTTTGACAGGTAAAAAGAAGAATGAAAGGGCACTTTGCATAAAGAAACTTAGAGCTTCAATTCAATGGTTTATACAAATAAAATTTTACTAATTAGAGGTCGGGCCGATCGACCCTGTTATAATTGGATCTGTATTTATTACATGGAGGGCATGAAAGAAAATGTTTTTCAATTTTTTCACGTCAGGTTAGTTAAATATTTTTCCTTCGGAAGACAAGCTCTTTAAAATGAGGTCCTAATGAATGTAGAAAAAATTAGTGTTAAGTTGTGACACTCCACAATGATTGTTTTCTCGTCTCCCTCCAACACACCTCATAATCATCCTGGCTCAAATACTATGTGAGTCAAGGTATATTTGTCTATCTAATTTATATACAAAAACTTGTAGGATAATAATTTTTGCTTACCTACTCAACACAAGAAAATAAGTAGAAAATCCATTTATTTTTTAAAAAATATCTTCCTTCGTACCAAACTCACCCTTAGAGTAATAAATTATCATTCATTCAAAGATTGGTTTTCGGTAATTATGCAACGGTGAAAGGTTTTTTTTGAAATTGTTAGTAAATATAATTAGGGAAATTTATGCGGATGAGCAAACATATGTTAGTTAATTAGCTAACATAGCTATAGTTTGAATTAATTACGGCTCGCAACTTAATTTTAGCTATAATAATGTCATCTCTCTCGTCTCTCTCCTCTTTTATACATATGCAAATACAAATAATGCATATACATATATAATTATATGACAGATATACAAAGACAATTAGTCTCTCCACTCTCTACCCTCTTTCTAAGCTCTCTCCTCCGTCTCCCAATCTCGTTCGCCTCTCTCTCCCTCTCCTAATCTCGCTCGTTAGATATACAAATACATATGTATATCAGTTATATATATACAATTATCTGACAGATAGATGTACATATACAATTCGGCGCTCTCCACTCTCTGTCCTCTCTCGCTAATCTCTCTCCTCCTTCTCTCAGTCTCGCTCGCATATTTCCTTCCTCTAATATGTAGCTACGAATCGTAATTAGCAAACTATAGCTATGAAGCATAGATAAATTATTTTTGAGTGGCTATAAGCGAAAATTCCTCTAATTATTATGTGACTCAATTTGATGAGAAAAATGTATGTGATCATCCCAATTCCAGATCTTACTAAAGCGGAAGGCTATTGTGTGGACACGATGCATTCATGAGTCGTTGACAATTGACATGTAAAAGCTATTGTTTTCCTACCCAAAATAATTAAGAAAGGTAAACTGAAATTTACTCTTAATTTTATAATAAATAAACTTGACTAAATATCTATTTTAAAATTTAACCTCGAATAACGTACATAGAGATAAGATCTTTGGAGGAGGTCATTTTTACAATGGATAAATTACCCATCACACCATTTAAGAAAACGAAATACATTAAAGTATAATTAACTAGGTGCAAATTTGACAGCAAAATATATGCCCTTTTAGGGAGATTACTCCTTAAAAAAAAGTGGTACAATAGATGAGATTACTCCTTTCTTACTTAAAGTCTCGATTTTAAACTAATTTGGATATGCAACTTGGTAGCCATAGGGAGCTTTCTCTGAGTGGGCCCTATGCGCCAACAATTCAGATTAGTTGGCTTCAATACAAATATCAAATCTATATATTTATATAAAACCGAAACATGAAAGCGGTGAGGTGGCGCTCTTTAAAGCCTGGATTTCTATTTATCATTTTTATGGATTTTTTTGAAATTTTTCTTCATTTTAGAAGACAGAAAATATTAAAGCTTTTACAAAATATTAAAGTATAATATTTAATTCTCTCCTCATTAATACATAATAATAAAAACTGCCGCTGATTACAGAATTTGAAAAAAAAAACGCCATTAACTTTTGTTAATACAACCTCATTAATGCATAATAATAAAAATAAATTGCCGTTACTTACGGAATTTGAAACAACAATTCACCATTAACTTTTCAAATATGTATTAATGTTGTAGAAAAATCGTCTCTTCTCATTTCCCATAAATAACCTTTACTAATAAGTATTAAATTAATTAATGTTGTATTGTAGTAATTTAGTATGTATTATTGGATATTATAAAGGTAATATTTCTATTTCTCTCACCCAACCTGTTGGAATTACTATTGGGTCTTTTTATTTTATTTTATTTTTCCTCCTCATTTTTTGCTTTTTGTGATTTTCTTCTTATAATGTTACGAAAAAAATTGCATTTTATTTTGTATCAGATGATGGTCGCAGTACTCACTTCTATATGAGTTGAAGTGACGATGAAGAAAATTAGATAAATAAATAGAAGCTCAGTGTTGTAAAGTTTTAGAAAGGACGAAGAGGTGTATGATGATATGTTCAATATAGGTATTTAACTGATTTTTTTCCTAATTTTGTTTATTCGCCTTTTTTGTTTCGCTTAAATTTTATTTCAGAGTATAGAAAAATTGTCAATCATAACATACTATTACAAACATGCCTTAGAAATAGGAACGAAAGCAGGCGACAAATTTTCTCTTATTCGTTGTAATATAATGTTACACATAAAATATGATGTTGCACCTTTGGTTGAGAAATTATTTTCTTTTCTTCATTCTTTTTATTATTCAATTTGTTTAATAATAATAATAATAATTTTAAAGTTACGCCAAAAAGAAGTGGTGTGACATGTTCTTATAATGTAAATGTGTTAATTGCTGTAGGAATAAATATCATAATTATTGTATAGAGGATTTTTCATGGTTACTTATGCATAGTATGTTTTTCTTTTTCTTTTTCCTTATTTTTAGTAGATCATATCCTGGAAAGGGCCTTTGAAATTTTCTTCTAATTAGGAACAAAAGAAAAAATAAATTAGAGGTGAACTTCTTATATAACTTATCAAAACATTACAAGGACCTTTTACTTTATATCGGTCAAAAATATATATATCATTGGTTTATATACTTTTAGTGTTGATTATCAGTAGGTTTAGGATGTGTTTAAATTTATCATTAATGGTAATGTTTATTAATCTTGTGGCTACACACCATTATATTTGATGTCATTACTTTCTCCACATTTTTAATTGCTAAAAGGAAGAGACAACGTGTAATGCAAGAATCAAAATTAAAGAAAAGCACAACCAAGTTAAATATAATTCATTTGAAGAACAAAAACTTATTTTAATATTTAAATCTATATATAATAATAAAATTAAGAGTAAAAAAAGTGATTTTGACATTTCTCTTTCACCAAGAAATATAATTATTTTTTCTCCTTTCATTTTTATTTGATTTTTCTCTATTTATTTTCTCATTTATGTGTTAGTATATTATAAAAACTAAAAACACCCACTTCTTTTAACTCTATTAATTATATTAACTATACAATGATAAGAAACTCAAAAGGTTATTTCTTTAATGTAAAACTTAATGGTCTTTATTTTCATTACCCCAACAATTATTAACGTAACTTCTAAAATAATTAATGGTCATATTCATGACATTATTGTGTATTTCTTATTGTAATCCTATAAATAGACACATTATAAAACTTTGTTGAAATGATCATATTAGCCTTTTAAATTATTGTGTTTTCCTTTAGTTTGACTCGGAAAAAAAGATTAAGGCTATTAAATAGTGATCAGTGTGGAAGTGGATGTCAATAAGAGCTCAAAACATTGTATATTGATTTTATATTTTATGCTATCAATTAATGATTAAGATCGTAAAAAGAACGTTGCATTGTACATATAATTATTAATATCTTATAGTCTTTTATAATCGCGCAAAGCACGATAATAAATATGTGCACTTTAGTTTACTTGCAAATTAAAAAAAATTATGCGTATTTTCCGTTAAACTGTAAATTAAAGTTTATATTTATATTGTAAATATTGTCACTTCCTTGGGGAAACAAATTTTTTAAGTTAAATATAAGAATTAATTTGAATTATATAAGAACTTGAAATAGGCAAAGCCTCTAAGCATGTGTAACGAATATAAATATTTATACAACTTTCTCAAAATTATAAAATGTACTACAGTAGAAATTTAAGATATAATTTTTTTAATTAAACAACAAAAGAATGTCACTACACCAAAACACAAATAATGATGCTCAAAATTTAAGGGAATCTCTCTTTTTTTTCTTTGGATGAACTTTATTTCCTAACAATCAAGGCTTATGTGACGAAAGGTTAAACAAAATCAAATAAAATTAAAATCTAATTTATTTGGGTTTGAAGAAGAAAAAGTCATTTTAAAATAATCTTAAACTTTGAAAATAGTAAAAGATTAGTTTGTAAATCTAATGAGATATTTCTTAACCACACGAAGCGCGGCCAAGTTTACTAGTATTAAATTAAAATTAAAAACAAAATATATTAAATTTAATTTGGCGTTGACAGATCCTGAATTTCTATTTATATAATAAAGGCAGCCACTTGTGAGTATCTTTTTCTAGGTAAATATATGTTGGCACATTTTTTGTGCATAGTATATGATCAAAGTCAGAAGGCAGTATTTGCCATGATACCCTTCATTCTCTTTATTTAATCAGATTGACCCCCATATAGTATTACTACTAATTAAAGTAAAATTATCTGCATGTTATTGGATTAAAATAGCAACTGTAAAAAAGATCTCAACATGAACTTATATTTGGATACATAGTTTTTGCAATTTTGTTATTTTTGATCGATCTATTTATGAAATTTAGTGCAATTTTTTGATGGTCCTCTTGGTTAAATCTATTTTTTTTCACAATTCAGATAATCAAATCGCCAGAATTCGTTTAATATTTGTATGCGACAAGAAAATCATTCATTTTTGACAAACTTAAAAGATCAAAACTGTATAGGGGGATATTTAAGGGTTCATATTGAATCTAGCCAAACAAATAAAGGACCATTAATCATTATTGCTTTTTTCCTCTTTTATCGTTTAATAATAAATAATAAAACCTTTGACTAATTCAACTATTCAAGTCCCGCACTTAAATATTACAACTACTCTTTTCTCCTCATTTCTATAGTAGCAATTCTGCACGTCTTCTCTCAATGGGTACCATTTTCTTTTTGTGCTTTCAACTAATTTTAGTAAATTGTTTCATTTATGTTTGAATATGGTAATGTGGTGTGTCTATACATTTCATGAATTTTTATTTCTTGATACAATCTCGTCCGTTTAATATTTCCTCTTTCAAATGGTTTTACTTGAGTCGAGGGTCTATTGGAATGTCTCATTCTATCTTCTTCAGACCTCGATCTATGGAATTAAACTGAATATGCTATTGTTATTGGTATTTCTCTGATCATACATATTACGCGTTTTTGCTTTTCAGTTCAATAGAGAAGGCAAATTCACAAAGCTTAATTTGTTTTGATGGCCTCTGAAAGGGAGATTTTCAGCCTATCTGGACCATTGTATCTCACTGCTATTGATTGGTAAGATCAACGCACATCTCGTTTTATATTTTCGTCTTCATTTGCGGCCGTTGATTAAACGATGGATTTGACTGTGTGTCCCTTTAGTCCACATTGCTCTAAATATTGTATGTCCATTCATTTTTACTTGTTCAGTATTGACTTGATAGACGCCTTAAATAACAATAAATAGAATAACAATTTTATTATATTGTCTTAAACAGTCTGAGCCCAAATTTTGAATTTATATGTTAGCCTCAATATCTACCTTAGTGCTTATATTGCGTAGATTATAGACTTAACCTTGTCAAAGTTTGGACGTGCAAAGGTGTTATAATGTCTACCATCAGTTGAGAGATTGGGTCAATGTATCGTTACATAATTTGAACAATACGCGATGGAATATATAGGTCATTCTAAGTAGAATTCTTTCTTACGATATGTTAAAAAGAACGGGATCAATCACGTAATAGCATCAGCTCTTTCCATACAATGATTCATGCTTTACTCGTACCGTGTCATATGCAAATGAATTCACTTTTGAAGTTATATGATTAACTTCAAAATTCTGAACTAAGTTTACATTTTTCACAGGAGAAATACATGTCATAGGAGGTCCATAGCAGCAAGTTTAGTACAAAGTGTGTACATTCTTGAACGTGACCGCCAGCAAAATCGTCAAGGGTTTAATGCCCTTGCTCCACCATGGTGGGAGTTCTTCCATTTTCATTTAATCCAAGTCTTGGTAGACAATGAAGACCAATCATACTTTGGCGCGATTTACGAATATAAATTTCCAAACTCCCATTTCCACAACAAAACAAAGGACGATATTCACAATCAAAAGAATCAGAATCAGAATCCACCAAAGTATGTGATTGCCTTTCGAGGCACAATTGCCAAAAAAGGTAACAGATCACAGGACTTCAAATTAGACCTCAGACTCATTCGCGACAATCTCCACAATTGCTCTCGCTTCCATATTGGTTTGCAAGTTGTACAAAACATTGTTCAGAATCACGAGGTCTCAGATATTTGGCTAACCGGACATTCATTAGGCTCTTCAATTGCACTACTAATCGGAAGGAATATGGTGAAAACAGGAATTCATCTCGAAACATATCTTTTCAATCCACCATTCACATCACTTCCGATAGAGAAATTCACAAAGAACGAGAAATTGAAGCACGGAATCCGCATTACTCACAGTGTGCTCACTTCAGGACTCGCTAGTGCTGTCAATAGTTGCAAATCAAAGTCCACAAATAAAAGTGAGTCGTTTACTCTGTTATCTTCGTGGATTCCTTACTTATTTGTGAATCCATCAGATCCAATCTGCGGGGAATACGTTGGGTATTTCGAACACAGAGAGAAAATGGCTGCGATTGGGAAAGGGGAAATTGGACGAATTGCGACGCAGAATTCAATAAGGAGTATAATTGGGAATGCAATAGGGAAAGATCAATCGGAACCATCGCACTTACTTCCTTGTGCGTATGTTGCTATTAATTCGAGTCCTTCTCCAGATTTTAAGAGAGCTCATGGAATACATCAATGGTGGAAGCCAGATTTACAGTGCAACTATAAACTTTACCAGTTTCGATAAGATTAGATCAATCGAAATTGATTGTCATAGAATTCAGATTCATTGTAAGTTCAAGTCACAAAGAAATCTATTTTTGAAATAGTCTGCAAGTAAAGTGACGGAAGTGTTCACTATAAAAACCGAATACAGTTGAAGTATACAATATATATATAACAGCTTTTGTTATTGTACGTACTTCAATACAACAGTTTTTTACAAAAAGTGCATACTTTTTAATATACTTTCTCCATTTTTTAATTTTATCAAGTTTTTTAGAGTTAATCAATATGAACTTTGAAACATTCTAAAATGTATTTTTCCCATCATATTCATAAGAAAAAAGTTGGAATTTTGAGTACTTTTTAAAAAAGTTTTTGAATACCTAAACCTTTATTTTAAATTTCAAAGTTATTCAAATTGAGTCTCAAAAAATACAACATAACAACTAAAAAAAATAGATATGGAGCATCTCTAAAAGACATTGATTACTATGAGGGGAATGGTAGGGCGGTAGGCGTGGGACAGTGAGGAGGGGCTTAGGGGGCTATGAGGGAAGGGCACCAAGGAAGGCGTTAGAGTCCATGCACCTTACAAGGTGTGGCCTCACTGCGCCTTCCTATTTCATTATTAATGGCATTAAAAATTTAGGTGGTAATGTGTGAGGGGTCTTACGCTTTTGTCTCTTCCAAATACACATATTGCTTATAGAATAATATTAACAGTTCTATAACTGTTGCCTCAACCGAATAGAAATTTTTTTGAAATTAAAATTGATTAAATCTTATTTAAGATCAACAATGTCTCAAGAGAGATTGAATGGATTAGCTATATTATCAATTGAAAATGAATTATTTAAAATACGTAGATTATAAAACAGTAACTAATGACTTCACATCTAAAAAAGCTTGAAAAGTAGATTTTAAATAAAAGTGTATATGATGAAAAAATAAAATATTAGGGCCCCTCTCTTAAGTTTCGCTTTAGGCCCTCAATCTTGTTGAGTCGGCCTTGTTAATTTAAGTTTAATACTCTAAACTAACTATGTGGTGCATACATACTTTATAAAAGAGAACCAATTACTATCTATGGAGACCCCAAAGCAAGCCTCTTAGATGCATTACAACAAACTTCAGAAAATTTATTAGTGACGATCCATTCTTAACGAAAGAATATAAATTTGATCATTAAATATGTATTTATTACATCACATTTTTTTTCAATCGGTAAAAGGTAACTTTTATTTAATATTAGCAAAGGAATAATTTCCGGACATTAAAAATATGAAATTCAGTCGTTATTGTCTAAAAAAAAGCATTATATTTTTTGGATGGAACTTTTGAAGAAACTCTCAGGACACTCAACAATTCTATAAACAAATTCTCAGACATAATTTTTTTTTTGAATTGGTTATTTGATAGAGAAACTAACTAGAAAAATTGAGTCTAGATATTCAAGTTTGTTAACAGAAATTAAGATGTTGACCTCTATTTAACGCTTTTTAAAAGGAAATCAACATCTCTTACTCAACTTTCTCTTCTTACTTCAAATCTTAACTGATTTTTATTGGTATTTGGTGGGAGTGATAATATCTGGTGGACATATTCTTGAAGTTTCATCCTCTTCAAAATAAGTTTATGTTATTTTGAATATGAATTGTTCGGTAGAAGATTCAGTTTTGCCCAATTTTGAATTTATGTTTTATGGTCCATTAGTTTATTAGTATGCATTTACTTAAATTATGTTTATAAGTCATCACATCCAATCGTACCGCCCTTGATTGACAATAAAGGAGTTGTGATGGTGATTATTATCGAGTAAACTTGTTAATATGATAATTGCAATATTGTTAAATTGTTACTCTTATTAACCAATTGTTTTGTAAGAAAAATATTGCTTAAAATATCACAACTTGAGTGTTGGGATTCAAAGATATAAATTATAAAATGTCCTTTGTGTAGATCTTTTGAAATTCTTAATATTGTCTTCCAATACAAATGATATTGCTGTTATTTTTTACTTTAAAATCATCCCTACTTTTGTCAATACTCTAAACTAAAGCAATCAATTATTTGTACTTGGTCAAGAATCTTATTTGTGAAGTTAATAATCTGCTTTAATTTGAGGTAGTTTGTATTCCCTTTTGTCAATGTTTTGGTCACAGTTTCTAAGTCCAGTTGCAACCAAATCATGCTAATTAAATTCAAAAATTGTACTGAACTAGCTATTGAGAATAACATTGCTGGCCAGGACATCACGGTCATAAAAAAAGATAGAACTAAAAATTTGGCAAATTTAAGATAAAGGTTGCTAATATTGATATTGGTTGAATATTCATCTTGAATTAGAACATGCAATATCAGTGCTCTTGCACTTATAAGCTAAACACACATGCACTCTAAATTTTTTGATAAATGATTGAGTTGCCTCTGATATTAGAGAAGATAATAATGTAATGCTTGTTTGAAAGCTACATGTGAACAGAGTAAGCTAAGTCAATGGGGATAGGCATGCTAAATCCAGGCAATAGTAATTAATGATGTGTTCACTCTACCCTTTTTCTTTTTTTTTTGCAATGGAAATAAGATTGTAGTGTAAATGATTTATATTTACTTCTAAAAAAAATTATTGGATCATAATTGTACATGATATTAGTTTCGGATTGAAAATGTCTATCTTTTAAATAGATTTATGAGATGGCATATATGATGCTTTAATTATAAAAATATATCCTATTTAATCCAAAAAAACTAGAAACCATTTGTTAATCCCAATTTTTTTTTATGTTTCATGTTTTGTGACGAAATGGATTCAAAAGATAATAATGTCTTCTTTGTTTTAAGTTGCAATCCATCCGTGTTTTAGGTTCAAATAAATTTGTTGGTTGGGTCGAGTTATTTAGGGATCATATCTAATATCACGTGGATTAATAAATCAATATAATAGGAAGGGTTATATGACAGAAAAAGGAAACAATCACTCTCCATATAGTGTAGTATGCTGTCATTCAGGTTGATATAGATTAAGATTGGGAAAATACCTATGATATCCTTAACTAAGATGCAGTGGTATCATTTCTCTTAAGCTCAATCTGCACGAGTTTAGCTTTTTCTATTTGATTCAGGTGATGTACAAGGAGATTTGATCCTTACCTTGATAGATAAAGACAACAACAATGTTGAACTGAAGAAGTTTTCACCGAGTCGGATTCATGGTGTTCGTGAGAATTTTGAACACCCAAATGGATACCACTCAAGCTTAACACACTTCTGCGATGTTTGATTCAAAGAGAGAAGGACCTCCGGTAGCTCCATGAATGACCATTATTGAGCTGATAGGAGAACTGATTGCCTCCGACAAGTCCTTTCCTTTTTGTTTGGGAAAAAGGTCTGAAATATATCTGAACTTTGACCGAAATTATTGTTACGATACCAAACTTTATGGAGGACCTTTTACTCCCCTGCACTATTTAAAAGTGTATTTTAAAGGTATATATGTGCCCATGTGGACATCTTAAATATCGCATCATTATAAATAGTAATGTGTCCACGTGGGCACATATATACCTTTAAAATGCACTATTAAATAGTGTAGGGGGTAAAAGGTCCTCCATAAAGTTTGGTATCGTAACAACAGTTTTCGGCCAAAGTTAAAGTATATTTCAGACCCTTTTCCCATCTTTGGTCGTTTCAGCTTGTTGCTGATGATTTTTGTTTTGGGCTTGGGTCACTTTTGGACCCAAGCTATTTATGTTTGAACTCTTTTTACTCAATAAATGGGCCTTCCCCATATTAAAAAATAAAATAAAAATACCATCTATTTAATTAAAATTTCATATAATATTTTCTCAAAAGATTTTTTATTTTCTCGGATAAATTCTTTAGATTGTAATTTAAAAAGTCCATAAATTAAAAGAAAGAAAAGGTCATTTAGTAAATAGTTATCAACACAAATGGGACAATCATCTGGACACCACGAAAGCCCAACGAGTAGAGGCTTGCCCCAATCTCTCACAGAAATATCATCAACGAAGTATGGGAAATTTTCTTTGGTCATAAAATTTGTAAGTTTTGGCAAAAAGATCCAAAATTTATAAATATAAATATGATGTTGGAGTCAAAATATACTAGTCAAGTTTTTAAAAAGATTTATCCAATTTTTTATATTTTATTTAAAAAACTCATTAATTATGATTCAAACAATAACTACATCTACCTAATCCCTTTGAATAACGTTTCGTCTTCTTAATTAACTGGTTTAAAAATGTATGCTCGCTATAAAATGATTGTTCGTAAAATGTGAAAAATTATATTAAAGAGTATATATATAACTAATTACTACCATCATGACTATTTATTCTTTTGCATCAATGGATCTGTTTCATTACTATTTGTAATACCTGGTAATTGTATTATTATTAGTTTTTATTGAAATAGCGTGTTATAATTTTTGGATAATGTATTATGTAGTTCATTACAAGATGATAATTTTGTGTAAAACTTATGGATATTTTTAATAGTTTTTAGCACTTACTATATAAAAAAACATGTTTCATATTTATTTATTTAAGAAGATAAAATATGTTTCTAAAAAATTATGATAAATTATATGTTGTAACTTCAATCCATATTAATTTCATCTGAACTTGATTCTGCAAGTCTATAGTCTATACTTCCTTCTTTTGAGGACAATCTTTTGATCGCTTACTTGATTTAAAAGACTGATGCTTTCCAAATATCTTTGAAAATATATAATTAAATGGTAGCTAAAGTGAGGATTGCTCAAAACTTAGCCAAAGAAAACTGAATTGCATTTCACGTTTTTATTGTTTTAAATTTATTTCTGGGATAGGGAGGCTCAGGATAGGAAAAAGGATGGGAAATTAAAATTCTGATATTTTTATTAATCATTTGATACAGTTATCTGAAATATCATATGTCCCGTAATGCCTCACCCACCAAAAAAAATTCACATGCACATCAATTTATTGAACTATTATTTCTTTAAAAATAAATAAAAGTGGAAACAATTTTTATATATGATAATTATGTTTCAAACTAAATTATTATTATTATTATTATTACTAAATAGAGCATCATATTTAATTATTTATCACTTCTACAAATGCTACTTCCTTTTTATTTTACGCCTAATGTCAGATGTTTTTGAAGTTCGACTAATTGAAATTTAAATTTATCATACCATCAAGCTTTCAATTTGCTTTTGAAGTTCGACTAATTGAAATTTAAATTTATCATACCATCAAGCTTTCAATTATTGATTCTTATCTACATCTAAAATCGACAAATTCTATATATACACATTAATTTCTCACAACTTGTCTATCCACAATTAAATTAAATTAAATATCATTTCATGAATAATTTCTATGTTATCATTCAAGTTTGTAATTAGCGGTAACACCAATTACTATGATAAATACATCACTATTCCAGGTTGAATTATATGAAAATATAAATAATGAAACGTCTTTATCGACAATGACCCTTAACCTTCCAAGCTAAAGAAATACATAACCCGTATATCATTTAATTAATTAAATCGATATATATTGATATTTTATCAGTTAAGAAATGAAACTTTAGTTCTATTCAACCTTATATTTTTCTCAAAGAACTCAAATTTTCTTAACAAGAATATGATTAGTATCAAACGTTATTAAACAGCTGCATGTTTGCTTGTCGATCGACATTGTAAATTAACAAGACTTAAAACTAAAATCCAATCGTACGTTAATTATTTGTTACGACTATTAATGTTGTTCATTCATATAATAAAGACAATTTTAGTGGCTTCTTCTTTGTTTCCCTAGCTAGTAGGGTCGTGATGATGAACAAAGTTATGTGGAGTAAAATAAATGCTATATCTATATATTATGAATAAAACACAAAAAAAAAGTCAAGGGACATGTGCAATCAAGACACAAATCAAAAAGAGTGTTATATGACAAATTGTATTTCTTCAAGTGGAGGATGGCTTATCAACATCCATCTAGTATTATCTAATAAACGAATGAAAATATATGTACTTTTTTAATTAAAAAAATGAATACACTTTATAATTAGAAAATAGAATATGACTTAGTTTGAATAATTAAATGAAATATTCTGACAAATTTAAATAGACATTATACTTTATGAGTGTGTTCCACCCAAAACTAATACGACTAGATTGGATAGGCACAAAAGTACATGGAAGTTGCGTCAATTGGAATACTTGTTGAATCATGAAAATTACCGTACGTTGCTATTTTTTTAGGTTCCATTTTTTTTGTCTTAATTCTACTATGTGTTTGCATAGCATGGCATGTGACTCCTCAATCAAAAGAGCATGTCAATTATTCTGGATGTTTATATGCAATTAATATCATGGTATCTAGATATCCCTATCTAGATTATATACGGAGGCAGAGCTAGGTGGGGGTTCGTGGGTTTAGACGAACCTAATAGCTTTTTCATAAACTCTGCATTTGTATTAGGAAATAATATATATATAACTTGTGAACCTCGAACAAAATTGATTGATGGTTCATTGGTAAGGAAGAGATCGTGGAAATGCTTTTCACGTTAGAGTTGTGGGTTCATGGATGTCCACTACACCAAGAAGTTACTCTCACTAATTACCTTCCTCCTTTATATTCATGATTAATATCATGTTTATGATAAACCTTTTGTATGTTTCTATGTAACACTATAAATAAAGGCTTAAAGGTTCATATTGATGACACTTAAAAAAGATTTGGGAAACACTTGAATACTTGGAAGAATAAGAAAAACTCTCATCTCTTGTCTCCCTAATCTTATTGCTCTCGTCTTCTATTTTTCTTGTCTTATTTTGCATTAGTTTTACCACCCAAAAATTTGCTAGTCATGACTATATACATGGGTCAACATTAGGGGGAGGGGGGTGCGTGTTCAATTTTTTTCATATGTATGATTGGTCAATATTTTTGTAAAATATAAAAAACAAGTTTCTTAAAAAAGAGAAAAAAAAAACTAAGAGTAGTGGAAAAAAATATAATGTGAGAGGTAACTGTGTCTTTTTCATCCTTCAACACACATTATCTTTGTCTCCATTTCCATAGTCCCCATATGCATCATTCAACATATCTATCCAACACTGACACGTTTCATGGTATTTATCCAAATTATATATAAATACATTTAATATAATAACACATTTTACCTACATATAAAACACAAATAAATAAAAACTCACCAATTTTTCAAAAAAATATTTAGGATCCAATATGCATACAAGTAAGAATTGTTTTCCAATCAAGTCTCCCTCTATTGAGAATAAATAAAAAGCACAAAAGTGAAGGGACATGTGCAATCTAGACACAAATCAAAAGGCGTTATTATATGACAAATAATATGTCTTCTATGAGAAACTCTTCACGTGGAGGATGATTTATCAATTATCAACATATCCATTAATCAAATCACACCAATATATGAATTATTATATTCTTTTCTCGCCACTATTATTGCAGAAAATGCAAGTTAATTAATCATATAAAAGGCTCCTCATTCTTTTCTCTTTTTTCCTTTTTTTTGGGGGGGTTAAAACACAATACTAATTAAATTTAACCCGACAGAAAATAGTTTAAATAGTCCTTCATTTGACATGGCTGGCTAACCCATCGGTGACCCCTTAAAGTTGGCACAAACTTTCACTTAGACACCTTAACTAAACTTTGTTCATTTTAGACACCTTATGTCAAGTTCTGTTGTGTCATTTTGACACTTTTTGTTGACATGATATGGTGAGTGTAATACACATATAAAAAGCGCGTGAAAGGCATTTTTAGCCAATTTTTAATAATTTTTTCCTTCTTCTTTCCTATTTTTGGGCCACCATTTTCTCTACCTTAAGGTCCTTCAATGGTGAAAAGTGTTGAGAGTGATTTTAGAGTTGAATATACATCTCTATGTGGATTAGATTTGATGGTCAAATTGGTGAAGAATTTTATTGTTAAATCATGGTTGTTCAATTATCTAGTTGAAAGTCGTCATTACGACTTCACTAATCCTTTTCAACTTATCACTCTTCATAGCTCCTAAAAAGTACATTTGTAGATTTGACCATTGATTGTGTGATATTTGCCTTAATTATTATCTCAATTCTTCATTAAAATGGCAGTCCTTAGTTTAGAAGCTGAGAAAATGACCACTTTGTTAGTGTATAATGGAATCCTCCTACTAATAAAACTAAAAAGCATTGAAATACGATGGTCAGCGGAGAAGAAGAAGGGGGTTGGGTTTAATTTGTTGGAGAAGACGACTAGGGTCGAGGGTGTGTGGGTGGGGGGGAGGGAGTTCTGCAAAGTAATTTTTTTTAAAAAAAAAATTTAATCCTCTTCAATAATTATTTGGGCAAAAATTCCAGGTGTCATTGATTCATTGGCTAATTTTTAGTTTTATTCAAAATTCATTGTTAAAGAATTGGTTTTTGTGTCAAATGACAAATGTCTTCATTTAATTTGGTACTTTGACATGTCATCGACGAGTGAGTTACACTCCCTTTAAATTTTTTGTTGATTGTGAAAAAAGTGTCAAAATGACACAATACAACTTGACATAAGGTGTCTAAAATGAACAAAGCTTAGTTGAAGTGTCTAAGTAAAAATTGATGTCAACTTTACGGGGCCACCGATGGGTTAGGCCTTTTTTTAAGCTAATTAAAAAAAACATCATCTTTTCATAATTTAAAACAACTTAACTTAAAAATTTCTTGTTACCCTTAATTAAATAATTTATAAACACATAAATATCTAAAATTTGTTTTAGTGCACAATTTTTAAAAATCTTTTTTTTTTACTTAAATTTTATTTCAAGTATCTGTTAAATTAGGTTTTGAGCCTAACTCACAATCCAAAAGCTAGTTCAAAGGGAGAAGAATTGTCTAAGCCTTATAAGGAGTCCACTCATATCATTAACCGCCAATGTGAGACATTTTATCATTTTTTAATAATATTAATAATTCAATGTAAATTGAGAGAAAAAAAAACACATTAAGTGGGTTATGTTTATGGAGGATAAAAAAGTGAGACATAAATTAATTATTATAACGACTTCTCTTTATATTTCTTGAAGTGACAACGACTATACATATTTATAGTTACTCTATATATAGGCAAATTAAAGTTTGTAGGAAGTTTCTGAATTGGAATATTGATTTTGAGCTTGACACAATCATGGATGACTCATAACACTATTTTTATTTATAGTTTAGTGAACAAGGATAAGTGTAATTTAGGGCAAAACATAAGCACTTTCGTCAGCAATTTGGCTTACCAAACTATATTGTATAAACTAGATATAGTATATTCTATCTAAAAGAAGTGTACAAATTTTATGCAAATATATTACTACTACTTATTATTGTTGGCAGGGGCGGCTCTTATAAATCGATGGCCTAATGTCAAATTCGAATGGAGGTCTTAAATTCAAATATATATTTTTTATGAAGATTATTATAGCCAATTATTTAATCTTTCTTGAGACATAGTATTCATAATTTGTCGAACTTCTATTACTTCTTTGCTCTTTTATGAAAAGTTTTTATTTTCTACAAGTAATACTCAATAGTTTTTTAAAAAAAATACGTATAACCTATTACTCCCTCTGTCCCATTTTATATGAGGTACTTTGACTCGGCACGGAGTTTAAGAAAGAAATGAAGACGTTTAAAATTTGTGGTCCAAAATGAATGATAGAAATTTGTGTGGCTGTATATCATTTCATTAAGGGTAAAATAAATATTTTATAGCTAGATTGTTACTTTATATAGAAATGTATCATTCTTTTTGGAATTGACTAAAAAGGAAAGTGAATCATATAAATTGGGACAAAGGGAGTATTATTTTTTAAAATGAGGCCCTCAAATTTTGGGCCCAAGGCAATTGCTTTTTTTTCAAAGCTGTAGAGCCGCCCTGATTGTTGGACTATAAAGCAGTACTAGAAAAATCATTTATCTAAATTCTAAACGAAGTAAACTCTAGATAAGCTGCTTACGTACTTGTCTTTTCGTGTGATCACTATATAAAGTATACAAACGTACGGATGGATATATAAAATTCATCTATAGTCACGTTACGTTAAATTTGAATATTTTAGTTTATAAAGTTTGATTTTTGGAAGTTGAGTTGTGTATGAATATATATTTTACTTGAAAAAAAATCAAATTTTGAGTAAAGGATGAAATTTTTCACAAAAATTGGCTCAATGAAAATATTTTTAAAATGAATTTTTAAAATCTAATTAAATTTCACAGTCAAACACATATTTGTATAAAAAAAGATTTAAATATATGACCAAATGCTAGTAAAATATTTTCTCTCCCTAATTATATTTGGGCTATTATTAGGGTTCTGTTATACTTGAAAATGTAACGACCGGGTTCTGTTGTTATAGAAAAGCCAACGGGAAAATTTTTTTGGGTCGGAAAACTTTTTCGTAGTAACTTGGATTTCCCAACCTAGTCCATATTCGAACGAAATCAGAGTCATTGAGGTGTAGGGAAATCTGGTAACAATCGTATTATTTAATTATGATTTTGATTACATGAGTAGTTAGATAACGCGTTAAGAAATCCGTATGGCTTTACGGAATTGAATTCGGGTGAGCAGAACTCCCGAAACTGACTTTGGCGTGAACGGGTATTTCTGGGTGTCGTTGGTTAGAGGTATGTTGTGAAATAGGGGGTCTTGGAATTATTAAAATAGCTCATTGTTTTGTGCAAGCCGCTTTGGCGCTGGGTTTTGTCGCTTTGGCGGTGCCGTTGAAGCGGGGTGGGTGTCGCTGTGGCGGGTCAGACGCAACTTAAAGTCGTAAATAAACCCCAAAAACGTTTTATTCTGCACTTTTCGACTTTGAGAGCTAAGGAACGACCCCGTACGATTTCTTGACCATTTTTCACCATTCTTGAGGCTAAAGGTAAGATTATAACTCCCCGAATCCATTTTTCGATCTGTAGAACGTAATCTAATGGGTAAATATCTATGGGGGAGGGCTTTGATCTAGATTCTATGGTGGAAACAACTCTATTACGGATACTTAGGATCATGGTTTTGATCTAGGGTTCATAGAATTATTAGCAATTTGGGTAATTAGTGATTGCTTATTGATTCCCGTATTATATTGATTGTTTGTAGACCAAGAACAAGCGGAATGAATCCGAAAAGGAAAGGATCAAGTTTCTTAGGGTTTCAATGTTGTTTCGAGGTAGGTGATGGTTGTGATTCTATGATTGTATGATGTATGTTTGTTCTTGTTTCATTATGATACTTGTATGTATATGAATGTTGTATTATTGATCACACTTGTTGTAAATGAGATAGATGAATACCTATATGCCATGAATCACTTCTTGATTGTATGATTATTGAGAATGTACTTGTGATTGTGATTGTGGTGTGTTGAATGGATCGGTTGCCACGTTCCGGCATAACTAATTGGGATCGATTGCCACGTTCCGGCATAATTATAGGATCGGTTGTCATGTTCCGGCATAATTATGGGTCGGTTGCCACGTTTCGGCATAAATATTGGATCGGGTACCACGTTCCGGTATGCTAACTGTTTGGGTTTGGGTTCGATGAGAGGACCAATGACTTATCATAATTGTGTATCTTGAGAAATGTGAAGTTGTTCAAAAATGTTGATAATATTGTATATGTTCGATATATGCATGTGTTTATAATGTTATATTGACTTACTTATGTTACACTTAGCGGGATAGCCACGTGATCCTACCAGTACACTGTGGTTGTGTACTGATACTTAATTTGCTCTTATTTTTGTTGAGTAAAGGGAATCTTCAGCCGGCTATTGACAGACCTCGTCTAGAAGATCAGTGATCTCGTTCGAATTCAAGGGTGATCCAATTCTTCCAGGCTGCCATGAGTTCTCTTTTCGTCTATGCCCACATTTCGAACTTAGACTTTTCTAGTTAGTTATAATTAGTTCATTAGTTTGGGATTGTAACCCTTCTTGTTTAGACTTTGGTTCATTAATAGATGTTTTGGTACATTGACTTTCAGGTCCTAGGTAGTATTTCCGCATTTGTTTAGTCGTTAGACTTTTGTTGGAGTTTATGGGAACTCCCTATTTCTTTCTTAGCATTTAACTTGCTTCCGTAACTTAAATGCCTTAGTATTTTGATTAAAGTTGGTTAGATAATTAGAATTAATGGTTCTTCCACTAAAGGGTTAGTGTGGGTGCCAATTACGATGGTATGGGTCGTGACAAAGTTTGTATCAGAGCCTAGGTTCATTGATCTCGATGTGCCAAAACGAGTCTAGTAGAGTCTCGTGGAACGGTACGGGGATGCCTGTACTTTTTTTCAAGAGGCTATAGGACTTTAGGAAATCTCTCTGTTTTTTTTTTGTTTTTTTTCGTGCTATAACCTGATTCCAATTGGTTTCTTTTGATTAAAATTGGTATCTAACCTCCTTCACTCTTATGTCCGCAGATGGTTAACACTAGATTCAACGGCGTCAGGCTCGTAGCTCCCGTCAATGCTCCAGCTAAAGAATCTGCAGCGAGAGGTCGCGGTCGAAGCAGGGGTAGATGAAGAGCTAGGGGTAAAGATCGTGGAAGAGTAGCTCATGCTGGAAATAGAGCTCATGTTGAGAATGATCCCATGAATGAGAACCCTCATGCGCAACATGAAGAGATAGAGGAAAATGTTGATGTTGAGAATATTAAAGAGGTTGGACAAGAGGAAGATGTACAAGCTGGAACTACAGTTGTTCTTCCCTTAGACCCAGTGTTAGCTCAACATAATATGTCTTTCTTGAAGGGATTGGTTGGTCCTGAAGTGCTCCCCTTTGTTTAAGCGGCTCAGGCTCCCGCCCGTTTTCCTATTACTAACACCGCCCCCAACACGGGTGGAACTGGAGGTAATGATGCTTTCTTCCGTCCTTTGTTGGGTTCTGCTATGACTGATAATGAGTATGAAATGTTGACTAAGTTTTTGAAGATAAAGCCTCTTGTGTTCTTGGTTTTGAGAATGAGGATGCTTATGAGTTTATCTTAGACTGCTATGAGAGGCTTCTTAAGTTGGGAATTGTCCATCAGCATGGGGTTGAGTTTGTGTCCTTTCAACTTCAAGGTTGAGGCTAAACAGTGGTGGAGAGCTTATATGGAATGTAGATCTTCAATTTTACCTCCACTTACTTGGACCCAATTTCATGCTTTGTTTCTAGAGAAATATGTGCCTAGGACTTTGAGGGACCGCAAGAATGATGAGTTCATGGCTTTGGAGCAATGTGGTATAATTGTGGCTGCTTATGAGGTCAAGTTTCATGATTTGTCTAGATATGCTACTCAATTGGTGACTACTGAGGAAGAGAGAATCCGGTTATTTATTAGGGGACTAAATTCTGAGTTGCAAGTATTATCTGTTCATATAACTTCTGCAGGGAGGAGCTTTAATGAAGTAACAGACTATGTTAAGAAAGTGGAGGGGGTAAGGTTGTTTGTTGTTAATAAATGTTGATAATATTGTATATGTTCGATATATGCATGTGTTTATAATTTGTATTGACTTACTTATGTTACACTTTAGAGGGATAGCCGCGTGATCCTACCAGTACGTTGTGGTTGTGTACTGATACTGCACTTGCTCTTATTTTTGTTGAGTACAGGGCATCTTCAGCCGGCTATTAACAGACCTCATCTAGAAGATCAGTGATCTCGTTCGAATTCAGGGGTGAGCCAATTCTTTCGGGCTGCCATGAGTTCTCCTTTCATCTATGTCCACATTTCAGACTTAGACTTGTCTAGTTAGTTATAATTAGTTCATTAGTTTGGGATTGTAACCCTTCTTGTTTAGACTTTGGTTCATTACTAGATGTTTTGGTACATTGACTTTCAGGTTCTAGGTAGTATTTCTGCATTTGTTTAGTCGTTAGACTTTTGTTGGAGTTTATGGGAACTCCCTATTTCTTTCTTAGCATTTAACTTGCTTCCGTAACTTAAATGCCTTAGTATTTTGATTAAAGTTGGTTAGCTAATTAGTATTAACGGTTCTTCCATCGAAGGGTTAGTGTGGGTGCCAATCACGATGGTCTGGGTCGTGACAGAAAAAAAAGGTTTTGACCCGATTTATCATTAAGATTGTGAGTTTAAATCATCAATAGAGCAAAAAGATGAGAGTTCTTAGATACTTTAAGTCAATTCTCTCTCCATTTCATTTTACTTAGCTCTTATATCATAAATAAAAGTTACATCTTATTTGTTCATTTTATACAATCAAGAGTTTTGTATTACTTTTCTTATCATACTACTCTAAGTACTAATTATTAAATAGCTATCTAAAATAATACTAATCAAATCTAGAGTTTTAGAACATTATTAATAAAGTTAATTTAGTTAAATACATTCTTAATTAATTTTTTAAAAAAAAAGTATGTTGGATCAAGTAATATAAAACGAAGGAAATAATATATCAGATAAAAAAAAAAAGGTAACATTATTATTGTGTTAACATCACTCTTCAATTCCCCAGCTAACACTTGCCCTTTCCATATCATATGAAAAGGATGGGAATAAATGTGAGTCCATCCCATATTTCCCATGGGCATATTATAACATATTTATGTAAATTATTTTATTTATAATTTTGGGTTATGGTAGAGAAATAAGACTTATTTAATCTTTAATTAGAGATTTTGAATTTAAGTTCTAAAATGAAAAAGACTCTGGTGTAAGAGGTGTTTCACCTTTTAATAGCAGACCATAAACGACATGAATATTAAGATTTATTAAAATAAATAAGATTTATTAGAATAAATAACTTGAAAAATAAGATTTACCAAACTCATAAACTTCATAGCTTGATTCCACCTGCGTTAATACTTAATAGGGCAAGTTGGCATGAAAATTGAAAATCACATGTTAGAGTAATTAACTGAAGCCTCACGCAAATACATATATATATTGACCAAATATGAAAGTATTATGACGACTTGCAAATTTTTGAATTAGAACATGGGGATAAATTATATTAATAGACTAAACATGGACAAAAAGAAATACATAGAATTTACGTCAATTGGAACACTTCTTTAATGGTGAAAATTGACATTGCTTCTTTTTTAGGTCCCATTTTTTGTCTTTAAGGTCTTCTATTAAAGGGTATACCTCTATATCAACCATGGCATGTGACTCATTAATCAATGAATATACCAAATATTCTTGCACTTAATTATATGTGGTCATTTTCAAATAATAGAAAGTTAGGTTACCGGCATTTACCATTCAAATAATAAGGTGTTCTCTCTGTCTCAAATTATCTATCGTGATTTTAAAAATTTATAAGAGCAGGCCCTATTATCCCCCCTTAAGTTCAACCCACAAGCACAGCATGTTGCTGTAGACAAACTTGATTTGGAAATTTAGCAAAACATTGCTTTCACATTCAAAAACAGAACTCCTAGTCATTGCCTTCTTGGAGGGAGGGGGCCGGGGTACAACAATCCTCCTGTCTAGGGTACGAATTCAAGGCTTCTAATTAAGAATAATGTAGCAGTTTTACTATCATATCATAACTTAGGTTGATCGTCTATTTTACTTGTTTATACATTTTGACTTGACACTTTTAATAACAACAAGAAGGGTATAATAGGTATAAATTACACATCAATATCAACAAACACAGAGGAAAAAAATTCTTACCTTTTGAGGCTAAGATGTTAACTTTGTCGTGTAAAGAGTAATGAAATGAAAGTCTTGATCTTTAATTTTCTTGTTCTACTATTCAAATTAGGAGATTGAAACATCACTTTATGCAGCAACAGAGACAAGATCTCAAGATCTCTATATGTTGATAGATTTGCGATAGACTAAATCCTTAAAAGGAGAGAGAAAGGAAGCGATTACTTCCCAAAAACATGCAACCAATCTTTCCTTCATACGAGCGTCTTCTCTTAGTTTTTTTCCTTCCGCAGTTGTCATTGCCCACCCCGCGGCAAATTATTCCTATTTTCTTAACTTTTATAAATAAAATTGGATATTTATTTTTAATATAATAAAACAAATAAAAGTGGACGGAGAGTATATATATTTTAAGCAAATATAATATAACTTATTAGATCATATGACTTCTTATAATATAAATTATTTCAAGATGTTATTTTACAAAATGATTTTTATTGAAACTGAAATTAATAAATTATAACTACACGTAACAACTGAAATTTCAAGGAAAGATCGCAATTTTTGTTTTCCAATTACTGTAATAGACATATCCTTTTTGTCGATCAATAGGCGTTGCAAACCTACAAATAACAACGCACATTTTATCTCAGACTTAATCTTGATCTATTTTAGTTTCTATGTTATCATCAATCTAGGGATTATTCTATTTCATCTTTTATATGAAATAAAATAATCTAAAATTTATTATTTCAAGGTGATTTAGTCAAACGATTCTAAGTATACCATAATTATAATACCTTCAAAATTAATCCATCCACTTAAAATTTTGAGTAAAATATATTCCGACTGTTCTATTGTGTTAAAAATCGAGATAATTTAGATATGCTTATTCCTCCACTCGTATAATTTTCGTATGACGAGACTCTTAAAGTGTCAAAGTTATATTGTAATAATTTGTTGCCCACTCCTAGACAGCTCAAATTATTGAAGTATGTATCAAATTTAATGTAGAAGAAATATTATTGGACAGGTGGTCCAATTTTATAAGCAAATCCCTCTAAAAACTTTTTTTTTTGGCTACCACCAACACCAAAAATACCGGATGAATTATTTGAAATAGCTTAATTTTATCCTCTGTTAATTATAATGTTGATTTAATAAGGTCTTATGAAACAATAATACAGTACATGTTGTAAAACTAAAGCAAAATAAGACAAGAAATATAGAAGATGAAAGCAATAGAAATAAGGAGACGAGATGAGAGCTTTTCTTATTCTTCAAAGTATTCAAGTGTGTACAATATGAACACTTATTCCTCTATTTATAGTGTAACATAGAGGCATACAAAATGTTAGTCATAAACATGAATATAATGGGAGAGGTTATGAAAATGAAAGGTTACAAGAATAATGATTATAAAGGTGGAGATTATATATGGAGGTTATGGTTATTTTCATATGGAGGAAAGTAATGTAGTAACTTCTTGGTGTAGTGGACATCCACACTATATTATTTTATAACACTCCCTTGGATGTCCATAGATAATATGCCTCGTTAAAACCTTACTAGGAAAAATTTTTGTGGCAAAATATCCCAGTGAAGGAAAAAGAGTACACATATCTTTTAATACGCTTGAATGTTGCCTCGTTAAAAACCTTACTAGGAAAACCCATTTGGGACAAAACCATGGTTAAGGAAAAGAGTACAACGCGTATTTTTCTCCCCTGATAAAAACTTTACTTGATATCTCGGAGACGATGCATTCCAATCTTATATCACAATTTCTCAAATATTGATGTTGGCAATCCTTAGTGAATAAGTTTACAAGATTATCACTTGAACGAGCCTTTGAACGTCTATCTCACCATTTTGTTGAAGATCATGTGTGAAAAAGACTTTTGATGAAATATTCTTTGTCCGATCTCCTTTGATTGTATCCTCCCTTCAATTGAGCTATATATTATTTTCGTATATGGTGGCTGGAATATCCTTTGCCAAAGGAAAATCACATATTTTTTTAATATGACAGATTATGATTCCAACCAAACACACTCCTGACTTACTTCATAGATCAATATTATTTTTGCATCATTTGAAGGAGTGGTTACCAATGTTTGATTCTTTGAATGCCAAGATATTGTTGTTCCTCCATATGTAAACAAATAGCCCATTCGCTATCGAGCTTTATGCCGATCAAATAAATATTCTGCATCTACATAATCAAAATATTTCAGACTCGGAGATTGATCATCTCAATTTTATTGAAGCTTGTTTTTTCTTCTCAAAGAAAATCACACATCTTCTATGTGTTGAGTCACTTGTTTTGTTAGTTTCTTGTCATAACTTGAGTGATAATATGACAATCATTTCACATAACTTTCGTTATGTATATCAAATAATCTTCTAGCATTTGCATAACCAGCAATCTATAAGTGCACCAATGCACTCATACATGGCATTTTAAATCATTTTTATGAGATCAAAAAGATTCTTTCTCTGTGTTAAGTAGTCTCAAAACCATTGGGTACTCAATGGAATTGCTTTAAGACCTTTTAAATCCTTCAAGGATTTTCATATAATATTCATCGTCTAGTTAGACACGATAATCATTCATTATACATATTCAAGTATTTAATCTATTGCCAGACTAAAATAAATCTCATTGCATCCACCACTGGAGAACAATCTCCATTTAATAATGCCAGGACTTCTGTGAAAACCTTTATGCCACGAGGCACAAACTGTACTTTATATCTTACGGTTATATTTTCGCACAGTGATTCATTTGTAGCCCACTGTTTTGATCTATGAACTACAAGTTCAAAAACATCACTTTTCTAAGTGAAACAAAATATACTTGAATAGTGCATTTTATTTGGCCAATCATTTATCTGTTGGACATATTCAAATTTAAGATCCTCGTAACCACTTATAGCATTGAGTGCTACTTCATATTAGAGATACTATCGACGGTCATTTGACTCGATTCCAATACGACATAACTTATCGAGATCTCTTCATTTTTCATCATTCTTAGGTACCTGAACCTTTGCCAAGGTTTTATGAAGTGTTATGTCATAGTGCTCTTTCAAAACACTTACCTCATTATCATGACCATTTTGATAATTTGCTCCTCTCCTTCCTCAAAGAGTTTTATGTTTGGAATCGATTGGTCTATCACGCTTCTGGAGAACCATACACTCTGTCCTTCAAGGACTATTTATTGGAGCAATTGCAGCTTAACTACAATATTGGGTCATCAAATACATCTAGCAAATTATTTGCAACATTTTACATGAATTATCTCTTGAACTTCAAGTTCACATTTTTTTAACGAGGATCTAGATAATTCACCCACACATAATCTCAACTGCTAAACATATCTCCCCCTAATGTTAGGAAATCTAACATTTATCCCCAACCTCATTTGGGGATCCATCTTTGTGCGTGGTGGAGCAATAAAATCATATGTGCACACATCAAATTTTTAGATGGAAATTATTTAGTTCCTGACGCTGAACCAATTGTGATGGGAGAACCTTGTTGGTTTGATGCATACATGTTAAATAAACTCATCTCATACCAAATTTTATTTGAGAGATTTGTTCTCATAATCAATGGCCTAGCTATAATTGGAGGCATACAATTTCTGCTAAACCAACCAACATTATCAACATAATTTTATAGTTTGGAACTGTGCTCTTAATTTAATAATTCGAGCAAACAACCTTACAAAAATCAATTTGTAAGTTGATACAAATGCACAAGTGACCATACCATAGATGTATCTATTAAATCATAATAGTAAGCGGTCCACATAGCAGGTGAACGGGCCCATATTCACCTTTCTATATGTTCCAAATAATTTCAGGGGATACCTCCGCACCTTAGTTGATACAGTTATCATTTTATCATGAGAACAAGCAACACAAGAGAATTCTTGAAAAATCTTTTATTTCTTCAAACATATAGTCACGTGAATTCTCAATTTCTTTTGCATCACATTTGAACCAGAATGGTCAACCGGTTATGCCAACTGATATTTATTCTAGTAAACTTCTAGTTTACTTTTGCATGTGATTCCTTCATCATGCCCATATCTTTATACAACAAACAGGAGAAAGACGGGTAACCTTTTATGTAAATATTCATAACCCGCTTTGATTGTAGTAATTTGAAGATATTTAATCTTTCAATAATTTATAATCTCAATATAACAATTTTTCTTTCAATTCCTCCGAAACTTAAAAAGTTTCTTTTGAGACTTACTACAACCTCAATATTATGAACTATTTCATTTTCTGGATAGTAACAAATTAGTCCTTCCAAAACTTTCAATTAATTTTGTGTATTGCCACAAATTTCACAACACCATTCTTATGGTGACCCTCTCCTTCAAGGAGAAAATTATTATTATTGTCATGGTTAAAATTATTATACTGCAAGACTTATTTCTTGACAACAAATGACAAATATGTGTTGGCACACAATAACATTTATTTTGGTCATGACCACAACCAGAATTATTTCTTCTTTTGTCCTCCAATAGTTCATAGTAAAACATACCATAATATTTGTGTAGTACTCAAAGTATATGACCAAAATGATCATTTATGTCAAAATATATATATTTTTTCAATATCTCAAACCTTCCGTAGAGGTGAGTGGCATTTATCCAACCATACATGAACATGTCCTTATCCATACGAACACAAGTCACATTCTCTTCAAGAAATGGCCATAACCATTTGTACGTGCTCCATAAGTTTTTATTAGTCATACTTTGACATTATTAAATTTATTTGGCCCACCTCAACATCACTTTAAAAGTACTAAATGTACTACCACTTTGTATTTCTTTATTTTGATGGAGGATTTAAAAAACTTTCAAATTGGGTTGCACCAACTCAATGTGCCCAATAACTTTTCATATCACTTTGATGGCCAAAACTTACCTTCACATTTGAAGGACCATCTTAAGAACCCATAATGTTCTTCCTTTTAATTACCACAATTGACCATTAACATTTTACCACACTCATATTCATACTTTTAACCACTTGTCATTTTTAGACACATTATGTCCTGCTACCACATTCACATAAAAGAATGGAGCAAATCAATTGGACAAATTTCATGACTTTTATCAAGAGCATATCAATTTGCTCAGTCATCATTACATCGTCATTATTTTACGTTGGGACTTGAACCCAACGTCTTACCCATAAGAAGGCATTTTATATCATTATTTGTTGGGACCCAACCCAACATTTTATTATCATGATGCACCAAGACTCTCACCTGATGTATTATCCTCTTGGTGCGATAGGACTTGAATCCTTCGTCTTACCCTCAATCAATACTAAAGCAAAATAAGACAAGAAATATAGAAGATGAAAGCAATAGAAATAGGGAGACAAGAGATGAGAGCTTTTCTTATTCTTCAAAGTATTCAAGTGTGTACAATATGAACACTTATGTCTCTATTTATAGTGTAACATAGAGGCATACAAAGGTTACTCATAAACATGACATTAACATGAATATAATGGGGGAGGTTATGGAAGTGAAATGTTACAAGAATAATGGTTATAATGGTGGAGGTTAAGGAGGTTATGGTTATTTTCATAATGGAGGAAAGTAATGTAGTAACTTCTTGGTGTGATGGACATCCACACTATATTATTTTATAACAGTACAACTTATTTTTAAAGCCTTCCAATTATAAAATTATTATTATTATACTTTTTATGTAGTTTATGTTACTTTGTTAAATTTTATTTCAGGAAGAGTTGAAGAAATATGAATATCCAAATTTTTAACCAAATCATGTAATTTGACTCTTGGCCTTTCATTTTCTTAGGACGGTGGAGTATTTTTATCGACTCTTGGAGCATACATACATGTACCAGTCCACTATTTTATTATATTTTATTGATTCAATTAATTTAAATTGATGATGTTTACTATTCATATAAGAGAATGTGTTTGCTATCAAAATTTCGTGATTTTCTTGATAAGTCGAGTATTTTGTTACGAAATAAAACTTGCTTTTATAGCTTTAGAGATAAAAGTTGAATAAATTTTGGTAGAGAAGATAAAAACAAGGCCTCTAATTAAGAAATGAATATTTTTGTTTCTCACTCGCATTGTCTTTGATGCAACTGATAACATATATATAATTGTTATTCAATTCGTCTCAAAATAGTTATTGTATCCTTTATTTATATATTTCTTAGGAAAGTATTAATAAGGAAAGAATTTTGACTATTTTATCCTTTTTAAAAATTGCATCATGTAATTAATACTACAAACTAAGGGTAAAATACATGGAAGAAAGCTACTTAATATTATCTTAGTTCTTTTAGAATGACAAATATTTTTAGTAAGGACGACAAATATATTGAAACAAAGAAAAGTAGTATAAATTGGAGATAGTTTCCTAATTCTTGAACTCCAACTAAACATTTCTAAAATTTAAGGTTAGACATGACTGCATGTTTAGGAAATCAACGTAAGTCATTCTCAAACAATTTAAACATGAACATGTTTAGGAAAACGATTGCTTCAAATAAGAGATGGACAGCACACTATGTCAACTACAAATAATTGCAATATACAATTACCGTTTTTGTTTTCGTATTTGGCATTTAAAATTTGTGTTATAATCTGATTAATTCAAATTTATGCACAACATACAATATATTTCGAGAAATATCTATTAAAAAAAATAATTAATAAATAAGGATCAAAATTAAGATCTATAATTAAAAGACGAATAATCTCATTCACTCGGCCACTGCACCACATCTTTGGTGTTAATATAGAATAAGCTTAATCATTAGGCATTGAAATATATATCTATGGTTTTTTTCCGAAATTATATCAAAGACCTTTGGCAAGTTTTTCTTTTTTTAAAAGATTATCTTTTTCAACATACGTGGAAAATATTCCTTCCATCAATTTTTATTCTTTTAACTTATCCATGCCGCAACTTGCAACATTATCATATTATCTAGAAACAAAAGAGAAATAAATCAAAATAAAGCTGTATTATATATATATATATATATTTTTCTACTATATTATAAAAGAGAGTTTAGGGCCAAGTATAATATATAATATTCAAGATTGGGACTTTTCCCAATCTTGAATATTATATATTATACTTGTGGGACTTTTAAAATTCTATTTTATA